>JAVJIF010027280.1:0-62871 GCA_038442645.1 Agave tequilana | reverse complement strand
ACTGTCGGTCGACCGACCGGTCGATCGACAAGAAACAGAAAGCAAAGTGGTTCCAGTCGGTCGCCGGTCGGTCGACCGACAGACGTGCACAAAACATGCACGCCCTGATCTCAAGGCTCGGTCGACCGGCCAGGCCTGGAATGAACCGGTCGACCGGCCCGGTCGACCGACAGGCCTGAAACAGATTTTTTTATAGGAAAATTTTTGAACTTTGGAAAATTTTTAAAATAATTTTGTAAGGATATATGACTAAGTATCATGTTATAAAGGTAGGTATACATGATATAAACAGGATATAAAATTTATAAAATTTGAGTCATGTATATCTAACAAGGCATGAACTTAAATCAAATACCAAAAATAAAAACTGTATTTTGGAATGTGTGTGTGTGTTCTTGAGCCAACTTAACACAGCCTCATTCTTTACAAACTAAGTCTTACATAGGTTCTAGGTGACTACAAAGTCTTCAAGTGGGCTTCTCCATATGTGATCTTTGAATAGCTTGATACTTTGAATTCGAAATGAACCAACTTGAGTCAAAACGACCTTCCTTTAGGGAAGAGCACATCATGAATCCTTAGAACCCTGAAACACACTTAAACACTAAAAATGATTAGTACAAATAACTATATATGTTTTGTAATCATCAAAACTCAAACACCGGTTGATTGTAACCTTGGGCCAATAATCTCCCCCTTTTTGATGATGACAAAACATATAAGTTATTTAAAAAAAATATGGGAAAAGAGCTTGGAAGCTCCCCCTCAAATCATGCTATGTATAAATGAATGGCTATATGTATAAATGAATGGTTATATACATAATAGATAGAACTAAGAATTTTGGTATAAAAAGAGACATAGGAATACAAAAACACATTGCACAAAAACTCAAAATGCATAACTCTAAACTCAAAATTCTTAACTCAAAAACTAAAACTTAAAATGCATAACTCCAAAGTATTAAAACTCAAAATGCATAATTCCAAACTTCAAAATAAGCTAACTTTTTCTCCCCCTTTTTGTCATACATCAAAAAGGGTAAACATAGTTTAAAAAAAATTTCTTCATGAATCCATAATACAAACATTCAATTCACCACAAATAAAGGAAAATCTAGCATAGTCTAGTGGTTTTGTAAAAATATTGGCAAGTTGAAAATCGGTCGAAACATATTCAATTTCAATATCACCTTTTTCATAATGATCTCGAAGAAAGTGATACCGAATGTCAATGTGCTTAGTTTTTACTATGTTGATTTGCATTTTTAGTCATATGAATAGTACTAGTATTATCACAAAATATTTTAATATGGTCAAAATGCAAATCATAGTCAAGGAGAGTATGTTTCATCCAAAGAACTTGTGCACAACAAGCTCCAGCCGCAACATACTCCACCTCGGCGGTTGAGAGGGCTACCGAATTTTACTTTTTGGAAGACCAAGAAACAAGACAATTACCAAGAAATTGACATGTTCCACTTGTACTCTTCCTATCCACTCTACAACCCGCATAGTCAGCATCCAAAAAACTCGTCATGGAAAATTGTCCGGTCTTCGGATACCACAAACCCATTTCAATTGTGCCCTTAAGGTATCTAATAATGCTTTTTACCGCAACCAAATGGGACTCTTTAGGACACGATTGAAATCGAGCACAAAGACATACACAAAACATAATATCCAGCCTACTAGCCGTCAAATACAACAAGCTACCAATCATGCTACGGTAAAGCTTAATGTCTACACATGTACCTTGTTCATCTTTGTCAAGCTTGGTGGTAGTTCCCATGAGAGTTTTGATTGTTTTAGCCCCTTCAAGCCCAAATCTTTTGATTAGTTCCTTTGTGCACTTGGCTTGATTGATGAAGATCCCATCCTTCTTTTGCTTGATTTGGAGACCAAGGAAATAGTTGAGCTCACCCATCATAGACATCTCGAATTTTTCTTTCATGCATGATTCAAAAGCTTGGCAAAGATTTTCATTAGTAGAACCAAATATGATATCATCCACATAAATTTGAACAATAAGAATATCATTTTCAACATGTTTTGTAAACAAGTAGTATCTATTTTTTCCTTTCTTAAAACCATTAGAAATTAGAAAAGAAGAAAGTCTTTCATACCAAGCCCTAGGGCTTGTTTTAAACCATAAAGAGCTTTGTCAAGTTTGAAAACAAAATCCGGATGTGTAGGATCAACAAACCCGGGGGTTGTTCAACATACACCTCCTCTTCAATAAATCCATTTAAGAAGGCACTTTTTACATCCATTTGAAAAAGCTTAAAATCTTTATAAGAAGCAAATGCAAGTGTCATCCGTATGGCTTCAAGCCGTGCTACGGGTGTAAAAGTTTCCTCAAAATCGATACCTTCGACTTGAATGTAACCTTGGGCAACTAACCTAGCTTTATTCCTAATAACATTTCCTGACTCATCCAACTTGTTCTTAAAGATCCACTTAGTACCAATTGTTGGTCTATCGTGGGGCCTAGGAACAAGATGCCAAACTTGGTTGCGCTCGAATTGATTGAGCTCCTCTTGCATGGCTAGCAACCAATATAAGTCGGCCTCAGCTTCGAGGAAGTTCTTGGGTTCAAAGTGAGAAATAAAAGCATAGTGTCCACAAAAGTCATGAAGTTTAGAACGAATAGTTACCCCTTTAGATACTTCACCTATAATAAGATCCTTGGGATGATGTGGATTGTATCTCCAATCTTTTGGAAGTTGTTGAGTAGATTCCACTTCAACTTCTTGATTTTCATTTCCTTGAGCCTCATTTTCTTGAACTTCATTTCCTCCATCATCCTTTGGCATGTCTTCAATAGTAGGTGAGTCCTTCAAAGTAGCTCTCTCCATGTCTTCATTTAGGGAATCTATTTCTACAACATTCTTAACAAACACATTAGATTCCTCAAACCTTACATGTATAGATTCTTCAATAGTCAAAGATGACTTATTGAAGACTCTATAAGCTTTACTAGTATTAGAATATCCAACAAAAATTGCTTCATAAGACTTTGCATCAAATTTTCTTAAATTATCTTTAGTATTCAAAACAAAATATTTACAACCAAAACCTTAAAATATGAAACATTTGGCTTTCTAGAAAAATAGATCTCAAAAGATGTTTTTGAAGTGTTTTTGCATAAGAAAACTCTATTTGATATGTAGCAAGATGTGTTAACGGCCTCGGCCCATAGATAATGAGGGAGACCATATTCATTAATCATTGTCCTAGCCATCTCTTGTAATGTCTGATTTTTCCTCTCAACGACTCCATTTTGTTGTGGAGTTCTAGGACAAGATAGTTCATGCTTAATTTCATGTTCTTCACAAAAAGTGGTAAAGGGTTGGTTATTGAATTCACCACCTCTATCACTTCTTATTCTTAAAATAGAAGAATCTTTTTCCTTTTCAACTCTTTTCTTAAAGGCTTGAAAATATGAAAAGGCTTGATTTTTGTGCTCTAAAAAGAAAACCCATGTAAAACGCGAGAAATCATCAACTAAAACAAAAGCAAACCGATTCCCACTTAGACTTTTGGTTTGAGTAGGACCAAACAAATCCATATGGATCAACTCCAAGGGACGTAATGTTATGATATCCTTGATTGACTTGAAAGAGGACTTGGTTTATTTTCCAAGTTGGCACGCATCGCAAACGCGGTCCTTTTCAAAGTTCAAGCAAGGAATACCTTTCACCATTTCCTTGTTGTTTAATCTAGATAGGTGGTCAAAGGATATGTGGCCTAATCTTCTATCCCACAACCAAGAGTCATCATCGAGGGCTTTCAAACATGTAGCATTGCAGAACATATTAGACATGTCAATCATGTATACATTGCATTCACGAAAACCGAAAAATATACATGTGTTAGATTGTCTATCAATAACTCTACAAGCTAAATTATCAAAAATAACATCAAACCTTTGTCACAAAGTTGACTAACACTCAAGAGATTATGCTTGAGGCCATAAACTAAAACAACATTTTCTATTAAAGGGGATGTACCAAGTTTAACATTACCAATACCGATCATTTTTCCCTTGGCATCATCTCCGAAGGTGACGGTGCCACCTTCATGATATCTTGATATGGTTGCAAAGTTGTTGATATCCCAAGTCATGTGCCTTGAGCAACCACTATCAAGATACCACAATCCTTTACGTCGTTGGGCCTTGGAAGGTACCTACATCATTTAACAAATTCGTTGACTTTGGTACCCAAATTTTCTTGGGTCCTTGAAAGTTAGTATTCTGAACCCAACATTATTATGTGAAGCATTAAGTCTATCATAGCAAAATCTAACTAAATGACCTTTACGGCCACAATATGTGCATGAAAATACTTTACCATACATGTATGCATGATGTGTGTGTGGAGTGTGGGCATGATTAGGGTGTTTGGCATGATGTAAAGGTTGTGATTTATGAACATGAGCATGAAAAGCATGTGAATGTTTCTTAGGGGCTTGTTTCTTAGGAAACATAGCCTCTAGTCTATTCTTATCAAATTCACATTTTTTTAAAACTATTCCTAATGAATCAATTTTCTCTTTTAGCATGAAATTTTCATTTTCATTAATTTGTGGAAACTTACCTTTGCAAGAAACTTTATAGTTATCAAAGTCTTTTTGTGTAGAAACAAGAGTAGAAAGCAATTCATCCTTTTCTTTTGTAAGAGTAAAAACCTTAAGATTTAAAGATTCATTTTCCTTTTTCATTTTCAAATATTTCTTTTTAAGAAAATCATAGTTGTGTGATAGTTCTTCAAAAGCTTCTCCTAGTTCATCCATGGATAGCTCACAATCAAAAGAAGTGTTGGGAGTTACCTTGCTTGTGCTCTCATTTGCCATGAAGCACATGTTGGCGGTGTCGACTTCCTCCTCGGATTCACTATCGGAATCCCAAGTAGCCTTTAATGTTTTCTTTTTGTATGGCTTCTTGGAGGTGCAGGGCTTGACTTTATCCGGGCATTCTGCAACAATATGACCCGGTTTTTGGCAATTGAAGCAAATAATTTTCCTCTCTTCTTTACCTTGCCATTTCCTTGTATTTTGGAACTTTGTCTTGTTGTACATTCTCCGAACGTTCTTTACAAGAAGTGAAAGCTCTTCATCATCTTCTTCTTCATCATCTTCATCGGAGTATATTGAATGACTCTTGAAGGCAATAGTTTTCTTCTTGGAGGGAGCCATTTCTTCTCTAGCTTTTCTTTTCATCTCATGGGTTTTGAGGTTCCCAATGAGACCTATAAGCTCCATCTCTTCCTTGTCATTAAGTTCCTTCAAGGTAGTGTCTTTGACTTCCCAAGATGGAGGGAGTGCACGAATGATCTTCCTCACCTTTTGGTCGTTGTCAATAGCATCACCTAGAAAAGAAAGTCCATTAGTAATCTTTGTAAATTTAGTAACCATATCATCTATGGTTTCATTCTCTTGCATAGAAAAATTTTCATATTGGGAACGAAGAAGGTCTATTTTTGCCCTCTTAACTTGTGAGGTTCCCTCATGAGTGACAAGCAAGTGAGTCCAAATCTCATGTGCGGATTTGCAATGAATAACTCTAGAGATATCATCATCATTAAGGGCTTGAAGCAATGCATAGTGTGCCCTAGCATTAGCATCAAACTCTTTTGTCTCAATATCGGACCAAGTGTCCTCATCACCGGTGGGTACACTAAATAGTTTGGTCACCGCCTTTGCAACCTGGCTTCCTAGGGATTGCAAAAATACGGTCATCTTAACCTTCCATATGGAAAAGTTAAGGCCATCAAACTTTGGTGGGGTCTTAATTCCTTTGGCCATTTTTACTAAGTGAATGAGTATGAAAAATGAATATTATGATTAGCAATAAAGACCTCTCTAAGGTTGTTAAGCCAAGAGCCTAGAGACCAATACTCTGATACCAATTGAAAACATCTAGAGGGGGGGTGAATAGGTGTTAATGCTAATCTAATAATCTTTTTAAACAAGTATGAATATATGATGCAACGATCGCCCAAAACAAGACTAGAAGCCGAATACCGGTGAAGGGCTCTGAACTCCTTCTCGTGATTCCTCTAGATAAGAGTTTGAGGTGCATATTGCAATCTTGTTGTATGAGTATTGATCGACAATTTAGTAAGGAATGAAATGAATGCAATGATGAAGTGCACACAAGATATATCACAAGTTAGAAATAAAGTGCAATATCACAAGCTAGAAATGAAGAGCAATAAAGGATAGCAAAGAATAGAAATCAATCGCAAACACAAAGGGTTGTTTCGAGGTTCGAGCCACCGCTCTACGTCTTCACCACCTTCATCCACCGAGGTTTCCACTATTATCCACCGAGGAACGATTACAGATTTACCGAAGACCGAGTGAACTCCACCAATTACAATCCTCTACCGAAGAGGGATCTCACACAAGAAGAACAAGTAACCAAGTGATCAACACGGGATCACAAAACTTCTCTTTACAACTTCCTTATAGAATGAGGAGGATATTTTGGCTCAAGAAGTGTAGTGAAAAACAAACTCAGTTGTGAAAGAAAATTTCTTGAAAAACAACTGAAAAAGTAACCAAGAATGCACTAGAGAATTGAATGCTTTGAAACACTTTTTCTTCTTTTGAAACTTGAAAACAATAGGTATATTTCTTGTATTTTGCAAGAGACCAATCCCCTCTATTTATAGGGATTAGAGGAGATCAAAACATGATTAGAACAAGGTTATTAGGTCAGAAAATAGCTGCCAAAATTTCAGAAATAGCTGACACCAAAATCTCCAACAAATCCCAAGAGAAAATCTCTGAAAACTAGCCGTTGGGGGCTGCAGGCAGCTGTCGGTCGATCGGGCCGGTCGATTGGCAGTCCAATTGGCAAACTAGCCGTTGGACTCGGTCGACCGGAAACCAAAGAAAAATTTCATTTTGAACTGTCGGTCGACCGACCGGTCGACCGACAAGAAACAAGAGCAAAGTGGTTCCAGTCGGTCGACCGGTCGGTCGACCGACAGACGTGCATAAAACATGCACGCCCTGATCTCAAGGCTCGGTCGACCGGCCCAGTCGACCGGCCAGGCTTGGAATGAACCGGTCGACCGGCCCGGTCGACCGACAGGCCTGAAACAGATTTTTTTATAGGAAATTTTTGAACTTTGGATAATTTTTAAAATAATTTTGTAAGGATATATGACTAAGTATCATGTTATAAAGGTAGGTATACATGATATAAACAGGATATAAAATTTATAAAAATTTGAGTCATGTATATCTAACAAGGCATGAACTTAAATCAAATACCAAAAATAAAAACTGTATTTTGGAAAGTGTGTATGTGTTCTTGAGCCAACTTAACACAGCCTCATTCTTTAACAAACTAAGTCTTACATAGGTTCTAGGTGACTACAAAGTCTTCAAGTGGGCTTCTCCATATGTGATCTTTGAATAGCTTGATACTTTGAACCCGAAATGAACCAACTTGAGTCAAAACGACCTTCCTTTAGGGAAGAGCACATCATGAATCCTTAGAACCCTGAACACACTTAAACACTAAAAATGATTAGTACAAATTACTATATATGTTTTGTAATCATCAAACTCAAACACCGGTTGATTGTAACCTTGGGCCAACAAATACTATTATGGACTCTTTTGTGTTTGGGTTATGTATGCATATTTTTAGCTTTGGATAAATCATACATATACCTTAAAGTTTATTTTTAGTGAAAAATGAATTTTCATGATTTTCACTTGTTTGATGTTTTTGAGCCTCATTGACTATTTTCATGAATATGCTATTCACATGATGCTTGTACACTCACATTATTTCTTTGTTTACTCATGACTTTGTTTCATGAGCAGTTTTATGAGCCTTATAGATTTCGAGTGTCAACTCTTGTGTCTTTGGTATGTTTCATGAGATACATATAATTTGATTTCATATTTGAAGGATCTTTAACTAGCTTTTCAAAATTTACTTTAACTAGTTATTTATTCTTCATTGGGTAGTGTTTTCAATTTACAAATTTTTGAAAACTTCTACCCTATAAGGGCGGATGGTTGGGTGACCATGCCTTTATGCTTTAAGGAAAATCTTTTTAATATGTGCATGTATAAGGTGGATTGTTATGAGTTATACACATGTTCTTCATAAATTCTATTTTTGTATACTCATATTTATTTCTATATATGTATGCTTCTAAATTTCAATAATATCAATTTTATTTGGTATTTTCACTTTCATACATATATATGATTTACTTGTGCTTGATTTACAATATCCTTACTTGTTTAAAGCACAAATTATGTTTATGCTAGGCTTGACTCATTCTTAAATGTTAATTGGTATCTAAATGAGCTTATGCATTATTTTCAATTAGTGTTTCAATTGATATCAAAATATATCTCATATTTTACATTTTAATTGATATCAAAATTTACAATGTTTCAACTTCAATTTGGTATCAAAATTTCTGATTTCTATTTCAATTGGTATCAAAATTTTGTTTATTCTAATTGGTATCAAAAATCTACTAATGGTATCTCAAAATTTATTTTGTTAACATAAGAATTTCAACATTTTGTTTTAAAGAAAATTCACAATTTCTTGATGTGTATTGCCTATATGCAATGGGAGCTTAACATCTCTTCTATATATAGATTCATGTTGAGTGCATCTTATATTGAGGAGCTTGACATCTCTTCTTTATGTGATACACGTGTGTAGGGGGAGCTTCACATCTCCGCTTATACATTGTATATTATGCTTTATGTGAGTTAGAGTTTTGTCATCCCTTCTTCATGTAATTCATGTATGCAGGGGAGTTAACTTCACGTCTCTCTTCATGAATGTATATCGCATATATATCTTTATTATTGGATTTGCTTTCACCCCTTTGTTGATGATTTGACAAAAAGGGGGAGAGGTATTTTGTGAGTTTATATATGCATGTTTCATCTCCTTGTTTTTATACAAAAGGGGGAGAAGGATTTGGGTTTTTGATATATACATGTTTCTGTATTTATATGTTTTAGTTTTTGACAAAAAGGGGGAGAAGTATTTAATGTGTTTATGCTTATTATCTCCTTATTTATGCACATATGTTTATTTTGGTGAGTGCATTTCATTGAATATATTTATATTTATTGCTATGCATGAGTTAAGGGGAGATTCTATGAAGCTTAACTTTAATCCATGCATATATAACTCCATGAGTTTTGTCATCATCAAAAAGGGGAAACTGTTGGCCCAAAGGCCCATCACTCTAGTTTTGATGATGATTAACTCATGTAGTTATAGTACTAATGATCTTGTATTTAATTAGTCTCAGATATGTGATCAAGATCTTAGTAGGTGTTTAGTTTTAACAAAAGATTTAAAGTCAAGTTTTGGAGCTAGCACGTGTTGATTCAAGAGCTTGTGCATCAAATCGCATCAAGTACTCAAGAGGAGTCTAGATCATTAGATCAAGGTTTGGACCAAGTCAAGAAGAAGTTTTTCAAGTGAAGATTTTCTGAAGACTTGTGTCGGTGTTTGTAAGTGTCAAGATTTTATTTTTAGATAAAATAAAAAGGATAGATTAGTTGATGAATTGCTCAAGTTCATATACTCACACACACAAGATTTATAAGTGTTTTCATAAGAGAGTTTTTGTTTTAAAAAATATCGCTTTGATTTTTAAGCTTCAAAGTATACATGTGTTTTACCAAAACTATTTTAGAGCTTAATGTGCAAAACATAGATATTTCATCATATATGTGTAGTGGATTATATCCATACACACTAAGCTTCAAAAGTGTTTAAAATATCTTGTTTTTGTATTTAGAGAAGTTTTGAAAAAATCGATTTTAGAAAATACAGATTTTTGTTTAAGCCAAAATTTCTATATTACAGAAATAGTTCAAAATGTTTGTAATGTGTTTTGATTTTTAATTAAACATATTTGTATATCAAAGTATTTCAATGAACTTATTTTTGTAGAATTTATGAGAATTTATGGGATATTATTGAAGGAAAAAGACCGAGTTTTTAATCCCTAAAAATGTTATTTTGGCCTTCTGTCGGTCGACCGCACGGTCGACCGCGCCAGAGGTTGGTCGACCAGGCGGTCGACCGATGTGCACAAACGTGCACAGCCTTGTTTGGCTGGAGCGTCGGTCGACCGACCCGGTCGACCACCAGAGAGTTCTGTTCTCTGGATCTGGCCCCGGTCGACTGGGCGGTCGACCGGCAGAGAGCTCATGCTCTCTGTTCCAGGTCTCGGTCGACAGGTCGGTCGACCGATGGCACAACGGTCGAAAATCTGACCGTTAGCGGTCAACCGGGCGGTCGACTGACAGCAGAAAGTTCTGCTGAGTTGTCCCCAACGGCTAGTTTTTTGAACCTATTTATATGAGGCTTTTGGGCTGTTTGATATAAGATTTGAAGTGGGTTTTCAAGCTAGTTTTTCATACATCTTTTAGTGTTTATCTCCACTTGTTTAAGAGCCAATATTTCCATATCAAAAGGAGAGTTTATCAAGAGTGTTTTTCAAAAGAGGTTTCTTGAGTTTTTCACCACAAATCCATCTAAGTTTTTCTCACGCATACTTGAGCTTTCCATTGCTATATCATTCCTATAGGAGAGTTGTTGTGAGAGTGTTTGTAGGTGATCAAAGTGTTGAGATCACCAAAGTGTTCATTCTTTGTATTTGAGGAGGCGGATGTTGACACTTAAAAAGACAAGATTCTCATTGGTCCGAACGATGTCTAAACTTGTTGACATTTACAAAGACAAGGGACAGACGAGCTGAAGACCAGTTTTCACCCACCTCCAAGGGACAAGGAAGCGGTTTGGACTCCACTGATCCAGCAAGCAGAACAGTGAGCCCGGGATGTTTCTAAACAGACCTCAGCAGGTCTAAGATGCTAGCATTTAGCATTACATTAGCCCAAGGAGATAGCCTCGATTGAGAGGCTAGCATCATCCAACTTCGCCAGGAAGCTAACTGATAGCTTCGCCGAAAAGCCTCTTTTCAGGATTTCGCTAAGGATTGCCTCTAGCTCCGCTATGAGCTTCAAAGCGGGCAGCTCCGATATCAGCCTGCTATGGTCAACCTTTGACCAATCAAATCTCCTGATGAGATTGGATTCAAACAAATCAAATCCAATCAGGATTCAAATATGGCAGGTGATTGCCGCAATCTCTTGACTCTCTTGAAACGAGTAAGAGAATCAGAGAAAATCCTCCAACGAGATGGAAAGGATCAAAACAAATCGGAAAGATCGACCGACTTGCCATATCCTAGCCTCGCAGCAAGGCTACTTTCTAAATTCAAACAGATTCGGTTCAATCTGTTTCCATATCTTCAAAGGGGACGATTATACCCTTGCTTTCCCTATAAATAGCCCATCAAGGGTACAGGGACAGAGAGAGATCAGATCGGGAGAGACTTCAAAGAAAAAAAAAAGAGAGGACTCTACAAGCAGAGGCTTCTTTACAAAGCACCGTGCGTTCTCGAATTCAGAGACTCTTTAGAGAAATACTTCTCTCTTTCAGGGTGGTGATACCCTAACAACCTCTTTTCCTCAAGGAATCTCCGGAACCAGGCGAGAAGGAATTCCTCACAGAAGGCGGTTTTGAGAAGTAGCAAGAGGGTTCTACCAACCCTCTATTCTCTGATTCCCGGAACCAGGCGAGAAGGGAATCTCATCGCTCGCATCGTCAAAGGGACAAAGTGGTCGCGCGCTGACCAGACTCCTATCGGCACACTTCTCCAGAATCTCTGAGGAGATCTACTTGTAATCTTTTTTTTAAGAATACTTGTAATTTAGCTCCTCAAACTCTTTTTTGTAAGTTTTTCCCCTTTGCAAACATAATGGAAAACAAGATGGCGACTCCGCTGGGGACTGTATTCTCCTCTGCTGAGAATCAAGTGTCGCAGTGCGACGAACAGACCTTCGGGTCTATCTCTGAATTCAGAAAAGCCGGTGCAGCCAGATCTTCTCTGGCTAAATCTTCAAGCAAAGTCTCTGCGAAGACGGAAAAGGTTCTCTACAAACCTGCCGCAGTTCTCTGGCGCAACAAGGAAACATGCCCGCAGCCCAGATCCTGCACTTTTGAGAACCTGGTTATCCAGATCGATCAAGGAAGATTTGAAGAAGTCCTCTCTGGGGGTGGCCTGACGCTTCGAGCACGGAAGCACAGGAAGGTCTTCATGACCAAGGTTTCAGATCAGAAACCAGAGGCGAAATTTTACCAGCACCCCACAGCCCCGCTTGTGGCTATTCAGGTTCCCTGCGAACCTAGAAGACCCCTGTCAAGGCTGATATGGAAGCCTAAACAGGAGTCTTCAACCAAAGCTCCCGGTATAGTCATGCCGAGACTGCGCCTCTCCCGCCAAGAAAAGGGTAAGATGCCCATCTGCCCTGACGACGCTGCCAGCCATGAAGTCACGACGGCAATCATACCGTCACCTGAATCAAGGGCAGCAAAGCCTTTTGTCAGCCTCGCTTCCACAAGCGAAGCTATTGTACCACAACGAATTCACTGGGTTCGCGGCCGCAAGGCTAAGACTGCAGTGTTATCTGAGGTTGATCCCCTTCGCAGCAGAATAGCGGGCAAAGCACACAGCGTGCTCCGCTCCCCAATTCATCAGGCACTAAGCTCGCACCCGTCGGTGAAGCTAGCGCAAAAGTACTATTCAGTACTAATCCCTTCTGCAGGGATAAGAAGAACGGAGCATCATCCCTTGTACGCTCCAGAAAGGCCTCTCCATGGGCTTGTTCAGGCTATGTTGAGCCTAACCTGCGACAATTCTTGACAAACAAGCGGGAATTGGAGTCTCTCCAAACCACTTCCCCTTGTTGTCAAAGAGGATGCCGACTTGTGACAATCCATTCAGCCCGCTGTCGGCAATATCCAATCAAGGCTGCATCTCCGCACCGTCAATCAGTATTTGACCGGTTGTCCACACATGCCACAGAGAAGCATCATGAAAGGAGCACTTCGCGAGGCCCAGCCTTCGCGTCCGTCAACATGACCGGAAGAGGACGAGAGCGACACAGGGAAGGTCATACATCTGATGATACCCCTTTCGGCTCCCCAGATCCAGATTATAGCCCGGGCTTGGGTGAAGTCTTGGTGCAAGAAGAAGGTGTTTTCTGAAACACCAGATCCAGGGTGGCGATACCCTATAATTATGAGCAGCCTTCCTCCTCGACGGTCCCAACCGTGCCACAGCCCAGGCGGTCACCCCAATCATCCGATGGAGAAGATGAAGACAGCGGGTATGCCTCTTCAGCAACAGTCAGTTCTGTGCGAACGGACAAAGCATCGGTCAATATGACCGATAACGCTAATGATGACCTTCGTCGGCGTTTGGAAGCTCAAGAGCAAACCTCCAGGACCCAGCAGGAAGCCCTGGACAATATTCAACAGATGCTTGCCCAACTCCTCAGCAATCGGGGCGGCGATGATACCGGAAGCCACCACGATGAGGAGGGACACTTTAGCAATGATCCGAAATCCAAGGGAGGTTCTTCCCTAGATGCTGAAGTCCTTAAAGGCCTTCAAGCTCAAATTTCATCCCTGGCTCAGAAGGATGAATTGAAGAAAGTGGGGGTAGTCCGTCCTTACCCACTGGAATGGGATTCAGTGCCATATCCGCCAAAGTTCAAACCACCAACGTTGCATACGTATGATGGTAAGAGCTCGCCCAATCAGCACATCTACTATTTCCGGTCCCAGACCGGTAATGTTCTAAACAACGACGCCATCATGGCTAGGTTGTTCATCGGCACGTTGAAAGGGGTGGCATTCGACTGGTTCCGAAGCCTTCCTCAGGGCTCTATCAATTCCTGGGTCGACCTGGAAACTCGGTTCCTCTCTCGCTTCTATGAGGATGACACCGAAGTGACCATGGACAAGCTCCTTTCCACTGTGCAGAGGAAAGGCGAATCTGTCCGTGAATACATTGAGCGGTTCAGAAATCTATCTCTGATGTGCCCAGCAGGGATGCCTTTACCCATGCTTTTACAAACATGCAGACACAACTTCTTGGATCAAGTAGAAGTCCGCATGGGGGCTGTCAAAGCCCACACTTGGAAGGAACTGGTCGAACAAGGTGAGATAGCCGAGAAATCGGCTAAAAAGTTCGAGCCATCCGCCCCTAGAAGCAAATGGGGCGCGAACAACAAAGGGCGCAGCGATCTCCCGCAGTCTTCCCAAGCTAAAGGGAAGGAAATTATGTCCGTCGAGCTGACCGGGGACATGCAGTCAAAGGCCAAGAAGAGCAGCTTCAACAATCAGGAGCCCAAGTTCCCTCCTAAACAGTACTCCTTCAGAGATGACCAGGTGGTCACGATATTCCATCTGCTCCACAAAGGGAATAAGATGAAGTTGCCAGATGCTCGACGCCCAGATGAGATAGGGCGCACAAATGATCCCAAGTACTGCCTCTACCACAGGATGATCCACCATCCTACTGACAAGTGCTATGTTCTCAAGGATAGAATTCAAGCCTTGGTCGACGCCGGAGTCCTCACACTGAAGACGGAACAGAAGAAAGTCACTGCCAATATGGTAACTCTTGAGTTCGGCACTGCCCAGAAGGTCACAGTTCCTGACGGGACCTATTCAGCTCCGGCGCCGCGGTTGGAAGTCAAGCATCATCCAGCCATGACTCAATACAACAAGGGTCTCGTCCCTTTGACATTGGAGACGGGGGAAGTTATGTGGATACACCCTGACCTCGTCCAAGACGTACAGCGGACGTCGAAGGACTCCAGCAAAAAGGGCAAGTCCTGCAATGTCATCTCTGTCCTGCCAGATGATGGTAATCTTACTTCAACTTCCCTCAGCGATTCAGAGGGAGAGAAGCATGCCTGTACAGTGCAGGCAGATGCGCCCCAACAGACGGGCACCCGGTCTGGAAAGTCATATCAAAGGCAGTATGACAAGCCTACTGACGAGATACAGCAGCAAACGACGTCAGTACCAATGCCGGCATCCACTCCAATTCCAGCCAAGGGAAAGGAAAAGCCTAAGGAGGTGCGGTTCGACCATGTGTTGGACACGACCTTTCGCTTTGATATATTGGCCCACTTAGCCAATATCCCGGCTCGTATCACAATACACGAGCTTCTTCGTCTCTCTAAAGAGACAAGAGAGGCACTCAGAGATGCGCTGGCCAACTCGGAGTCCTTTCTGACATGCATGCCCGAGGTTCCTGGCGTTGAGATGCGGCCTTCCTACTCAGAGTGTCATCACGCGCAATCCAAGGTGCCTGCTATTACCTTTACGGCGGAAGATATGCTTCTCAAAGACAACTAGCATGATCGACCTCTGTACTATACCGGATATATCGGTTCAACATGCATTGAAAGAGTACAAGTCGATCCGGGGTCTGCACTCAGCATCATCCCCAAAAGGCTCCTCTATTTCCTCGGCATACCATTGTACAGGTTGTCCGTAACCACCACTACAATATACGGTTTCAATGCCGGGAGCAGTCATCCACTTGGGAAGATTCGGCTCCGCTGCAGAATCGGAAGCCTGAAGTCAAAGGTGACATGCTATGTCATCGATGCGGACACATCATACAACCTGCTACTGGGACGACCATGGATCCATGCCAACTGGATCGTTCCTTCCACTCTCCACCAATGCTTCAAATATGTTGAAGATGATGCGACAGTACGAACTGTCTTCGCTGAAAAGCAACCCTTTAAGGGGGTGGAAAACTACTTCACTGATGCTCTCCTATATCAAGAGGCTAGTGGAACGCCGGGAGAACCATTGCCAGACGATGATGAAAGTGGCAATGAGGCGGATTCAGAATCCGAAACGGGCATGCCAGCCATTCTGATTGGCGAGCCAATTGTAGCATGCTTTAATGATCCCCGATGTAAGATCCCTCCTGAAGAGGAAGGCGAATGGATAATTAATGATAATATTTCTTTTGATTATCCTGCGAGCATCGAGTCGATTAAATCCATAATGGATGGCTCTCTTCATATGCCCGTACATAAGCCGAGTGTGGCTAGCACATCTGTGGAAGCCGTAGAAGGGGCCACGCTGGTAGTCCCTCCGTCCAAGCAAGGCCAGGCGCCGATAATCTTCGGCAGAGCCCGGCCAGGAAGATTCTCAACTACAGACTCAAGCTCAGAGTCGGATGCTCCACAGTTCTTTCATTACGCGCCATCAGCGCGCCATATTATGAAGAAGATGGGTTACAACCTGAAACAGGGAGCGGGCCTAAACTTCGGAAAAGGAAGACGCAGCTTGATGCGTAACTCCGTCCCAAGAGGGAAACCTGCAAATTACTATGATAGTACACGCAGGGGGTTAGGGTATGTCACACCCACATCATCAACAACAGTTCAGGTCAAAGGCGATGGATCGATCCCATCACAGTCGGCCTCATCCTCCGAATGGGATTCTGATGTCAGCATAGGAGGGATATTCGAAAGCCTCATGACTTCAAGCAGTCAGTTGGAACCCGCAGAGGTTGCCGATGAGGAATCATGGGCCCAGCAATTGAGCCTTCAATGGGAAAAGCGGTTTGAGCTGTGCGAGCCACCTACCGAAGACAAGGTGATCCAGGTCAACTTGGGCAGTCAAGATCATCCCAAACCGATTTTCATAAGTGAAAGCCTATCACTTATCGAAAAGGAAGAATTGATAATGCTCGTAAAAGAGTATATAGATGTCTTCGCCTGGAGCTATGAAGACATGCCTAGACTTGATCCACAGGTCGCTATGCACCGTCTAAACATCAAGCCCGACGTTAAGCCAGTCAAGCAGCAACAACGTCGGTTCCGCCCAAACATCATGGAGGCTATTGAAGCCGAAGTTCATAAGCTCATTGCTTGTGGCTTCATCCGGGAGGAACAACATCCAGATTGGGTAGCTAACATAGTCCCCGTCCTCAAGAAGAATGGAAAAATACGGATCTGCATCGACTACCGTGATCTCAATACGGCCTGTCCCAAAGATGAATTCCCACTGCCGATCACTGATGTCATGATCGACAACACATGCGGGTTCGAAAGGATGTCTTTCATGGACGGCTTCTCAGGGTACAACCAGATCAAGATGTATCCTGATGACGAGAAGCATACTTCTTTCCGAACGCCATTGGGGGTATACTGCTACACTGTAATGCCCTTCGGACTGAAGAACGCCGGAGCAACCTACCAGCGGGCGATGAGCATGATCTTCCGCGACCATCTCCGAAAGACGGTGGAATGCTATGTTGACGACATTGCCGTCAAAAGCCGCAGCAAAGATGAACATCTTCGCGATCTGAGATCGATGTTCGACATAATGCGGGCTCATCAGCTAAAATGAACCCGACAAAATCCTTCTTGGGAGTGTCTAGTGGCAAATTCCTTGGGTTTATTGTCACATCAAAAGGAATTCATCTTGACCCAGACAAAGTCAAAGCCATCCAGGACATGCATCCACCAAGGAACCTCAAAGAGCTCCGAGGCTTGCAGGGTAGATTAGCCTACATCAGAAGATTCATAGCAAATCTTTCGGGCCGTTGCCAGCCCTTTACCCGTCTCATGAAAAAGGGTATACTGCCTTCATATGGGACCAAGCCTGTCAAGAAGCTTATGAAGACATTAAGAGGTATCTCACAAAACCTCCGGTCTTAGTGGCCCCTACATCAGGGAAACCATTCTTGCTTTATGTAAAAGCTCTGGACTATTCCCTCGGTGCCCTCCTCGCTCAGAAGGACGACAATGGCCATGAGCAGGCCATTTATTATTTGAGCAAGACTCTCATAGGAGCGGAATCTCGCTATAATCCTATTGAGAAAGAGTGTTTAGCTCTCGTCTTCGCTGTCCAGAAGACACGACATTATTTGGTTGGCCAAACCATACATGTCATCTCCAGGGTGAACCCTTTACGTCTTCTCATGACGAAGCTAGGGTCGCTGAATTCAAGGTTGGCTAAATGGGCACTTCTGTTGTCTCAATACGACATGACCTTTACTCCTCAGAAGGCAGTTAAAGGCCAGGCCCTTGCAGAGTTCTTAGCTGCTCATCCATTTTCAGAACATTCAAAACTTCACGAAGACATCCCTGATGAAGTCTTCGAGTCTAATGCAACCTCAGCAGAGGAAGTGTGGCAGATGTTCTTCGACGGAGCATCACGGATGGGCCCCAAAGGGAAGATTATTGCCGGAGTGGGGGTTGTGTTCATCTCCCCACAGGATCATGTCCTTCCCAGAGCATTCTCCTTGACAGAATCATGCTCTAATAATGTAGCGGAATACAATGCTCTGCTCATCGGTCTCCAGCTCGCCCAGGGAATGGGGGTACGCTACCTCGAAGCTTACGGCGATTCAAAGCTGGTCATCAGTCAAGTCAAAGGCGAATGTGAAGTCCGCCATGAGGACTTGGTGCCTTACTATCATACAGCCATCGAACTGGCTAGCCTATTTGAAGGCTTCTACATCGGGCATGTGTCTCGATCTCAGAACACCAAGGCGGATGCTCTCGCTGCATTAGCGACAACGCTAGCCTTGCCAGCCGACACCGAGTATCACCTCACAGTCGCAACCCGACATCTTGTATGCTCCAAGCATATTCTAAGGATCCAAGAGGTCCATAATATCTCCGTGAATCTTGAGCCGAGGGATTGGCGCTTCCCTCTCATTGACTACGCTCTGCACGGTCTGCTCCAGACGACCCCAAAGAAGCGGCGTCCATCAGACGAAGGTCGCTCCGTTTCTACTATGATCCTACTATGAAGACACTCTACCGTCGTTCATATGACGGTGTCCTCCTCCGTTGCCTTTCCCATTCAGAGGCACAGGAAGTGCTTAAAGAAGCACATGATGGCATTTGCGGAGCTCACCAGCCAGGTCCAAAGCTTAAAGACAGGCTGCACAGACTTGGGTACTACTGGCCGACCATGATGGCCGATGCCACCCAATATGCACGAAGGTGTAAGGCATGCCAGGTCCATGCAGACTTCATACACCAACCTTCGGAGTTGCTCCACCCTACTGTTGCTTCATGGCCATTTGAAGCATGGGGAATCGATGTCGTAGGGCCAATCAGTCCCTCTTCGGCAAGAGGTCACCGGTTTATCCTGGCAATAACCGATTACTTCTCAAAATGGGCAGAGGCCACACCGTTGGCCGAAGTTAAAACCTCCAATCTGGTTAGCTTCATCAAACACCATGTCATCCATCGATTCGGTGTTCCTAGGCGGATCATCCACGACAATGGTCCTCAATTCATAAGCCAAGGATTCTATCGGTTCTGCGACAAATACCGAATTCAGAATATGGCTTCAACAGCTTACAATCCTGCCGCCAATGGTTTAGCAGAGGCATTTAACAAGACAATCATCAAGCTGCTCAAGAAGTTTGTCTCCTCGAACAAGCGAGATTGGGACGAAAAGCTCGGTGAATGCCTTTGGGCTTACCGGACTACGGTTCGGACACCGACAGGCAATACGCCTTTCTCCCTAGTATATGGGTGCGAAGCGGTCATCCCATTGGAAATCCAGGTGCCATCATTGCGGGTAGCCTTGACTACTAAGATGACATCAGAAGACAATGATCGCCTGCGTCTTCAAGAGCTCGAAGCCCTGGACGAGAAGCGGCTGCAAGCTCAGCAACACATCGAGCTATATCAGGCTCGGATGTCAAAAGCCTTCAATAAGAAGGTCAAGCAGAGAGTCTTCCAGAAAGGAGACCTGGTCTTAGCCGTCAGACGACCGATGATCATGACGCACAAGACCAAAGGCAAATTTCAGCCTAAATGGGAAGGACCGTTTGTGATAGAGACAGTCTATTCAAACGGAGCATACCGCCTTACAACTGCAGATGGCGACCTACTCATGATGCCGATCAATGGCAAATTCTTAAAGAAGTATTATCCTTAATCGAGGATCCTTCTCTCGATCATGTTAACATTACACCTCTGATCGAGATCCGCGCGTCCGAAATGCGCACAAAGAGAGCCTCTCTCTTTCTCCAAGCATACCAAACCTGCTGGTGGCTGGGGGTTTGCTTAAAATCCCAAGGGATCTGCTCCCACTTGATTCCCTCTCCAGAATCACTTACCAATTCTCATCCATAGAATGGTAAGACCACATATTCCGCTGTTACGTTAACATTAAACCTATGACAGCAGTCCCCTCATTTCTCCTCATGAGAGCGAGACCTCCAAAGTCACTTACCAATTCTCATCCATAGAATGGTAGGACCACACATATTCCGCTGTTACGTTAACATTAAACCTATGACAGTGATTTCCTCGTTTCTCCCCGAGAAGACGAGACCTTTTTCAAATCCAATCCGAATTGTGAAGCTTGGTGGCTTCTCAACCAGTTATGTCATTGCGACCTCTGAACTGGCAGATAGCCAAGTTTCATCTACTATTGAGCTTAGTGGCGTCTCAATTGGTTACGTCATCGCGACCTCTGAACCAGCAGACAGCTAAGTCTCGATCCCGAGCCCTGTTAACATTTACAAAAGACAGGTCTCGATACTTGTCGACATTTACAAAAGACGAGTATCACTCATTGTGAAGCTTGGTGGCTTCTCAACCAGTTATGTCATTGCGACCTCTGAACTGGCAGATAGCCAAGTTTCATCTACTATTGAGCTTAGTGGCGTCTCAATTGGTTACGTCATCGCGACCTCTGAACCAGCAGACAGCTAAGTCTCGATCCCGAGTCCTGTTGACATTTACAAAAGACAGGTCTCGATACTTGTCGACATTTACAAAAGACGAGTATCACTCATTGTGAAGCTTGGTGGCTTCTCAACCAGTTATGTCATTGCGACCTCTGAACTGGCGGATAGCCAAGTTTCATCTACCATTGAGCTTAGCAGCGTCTCAATTGGTTATGTCATTGCGACCTCTGAACCAGCAGACAGCTAAGTCTCAATCTCGATGCTTGCTAACATTTACAAAAGGCAAGTATCTCCCCTTTAGCCCCGCAATGGGCTAACCTCGAGACTGGCAACATCTCAATTGGTTATGTCATTGCGACCTCTGAACCAACAGACAGTCATGTCTCATTATCCAAACAGCAGAAGTCAAAAGAAAAATTTTCTATTAAAGCCAAAAAGATGGGATACATGGAGGAGCATATACAATGGCCTACAGGCGTGTATGGTAAGATCGAATCCGATCCCCGAGCGAAGCTAGCCTCGTTCTCCTGTCATCAGCAGCCTGGGCCAGCGCCTGTGATCTCAGCTCATCCTCATCGAAGTCCACCGCCTGAGCCAGACGAGCCTCGACCTCCGCCAAAGTCGCCCTCTGTGACGACTTCTGCCGTGCCAGTTCCTCACTCCGAGCCCTGAGCTGCTTAAGCCGCGCAGACTCTTCATGACGCATCTGTGTAGCTTTGGATAAGAGGAGATTTGCCTTCCGGATCATCTCTTCGGCCCTCTTAACCTTATCTTCGGCATCAAGAAGAGCACTGGTGGAGGCGTCAATTGCACTCCCAACCTCTGCTTGCTCTGTCTCCAAGGACTTCAAGTCAGAGGAGATAGCCTCAGCAGCCTCTTGAGCGGCGAGCCGAGCTTCGCGCCTTTGCGCAACAAGATGTGAGAGCCGTTCATCAGCCAAAGACGCTGCGTCTGAACTATAGAGACGGCGCCATTCCTCCACGTCCTTCTCAAGGTCATCTACCAGGAGCTCTAGAGCAGCAGCTTGATGGTACCCCTCAAAGTCCCGGATACACTCGATACCACGGGAGAGGACCATCTTCAGCTTTGAGAATGGCACAGGCGAGCCCTTCAAGACTAGACCGATAGTCTGCTCCAAACTGTTATAGAAGCTGTCGACCAGATTACCGATGAAGTCATTCTCAGCTTCATCAACCTTTGAGACAACCTCGGGGCAATCTACCAACCCAGTCGACACCGCCGCAGAAGAAGAAGCGGGAACATCAACAGCAGCAGGACAAGCCAAAGGTGACCTCGGCGGAGTCCTCAGCGACACCAGCACGCCAGCCACCGCGGAGGTAGGACTGGCAACCACCTCCTGAGCAGCAGGCTCGACAATCAAAGTCGGGGAACTAGGGTCCATGATCACCCTCAGCCCCGCACTGGGAAAAATTGCCGGCACCTCACTCGGTGATGTGATTGGGAGTGAGGATACCTCCGGGACTGCCGTCCCTTCAGCCTCTCGCCTTTCAGCTGACGTGGGCTGATAAGAAGGCAAGTCGCCATACAACACGTCCAACATGGCAACATCCGCCGTGGACGAAGCACTCAACCCACCCTCTGACCTTCCAGGGGAAGTCTCCGGCTCCTTCAAGCCGACGCATCTTGAGGCCGAACACCTGCAACAAAGCCATGGTCAAAAAGCAGATGCAGTAAACAAGAGGAGATCAAAAGGTCGTCATTTTACCGAAGGCTGATGTTACTTCGTCAGCCTCATCAGTCTCTAGGGGTTCCATCGCGAAGTTCTTGCCAGAATCAACGCGGATAGCCGGCCTGCTCGCCGATTCCTCCGCAGACCACCCGATAGAGCTCGATGCCATAGGACCTCCTTTAGAAGTCCCAGCGCCCGAGAGGCCAATGTCGGCCGCATCACCTCCAGATTCCTCCGAGCGAGTAAAGGAACCAGCTGCAGCTCCATAAGCGAATAGAGGATCATACTGGTCCCCTTGCTCCCCATGCTCCTCAGCTCCTGCAACAAAAAGCAAATGATGAGTTATTTAAAGTGCGCTGAAGGCATATTAGATGGGGGGCCAATCTTACCAGTAGTCGGTTCAGCAACCGACAGCTCAGCCACTAATGGAACAGCAGAAGGAGGCGCAGCAGAGGGCTCACCCTCTACCACGATGGTAGGAGTCTGGCGACGGGGCCTCTTCGCCGACGACTTCCTACGGGATCCACTCCCACGCTTCCTTTTGAAGTGGACATCAGAGTCCTCTTCTTCCACTTCCTCCACATGTTGTGAGGGAGCTGTCCCCACTACACCAGACCCGGCTTCACGAATATCAGCTTCATGGGCATCAGCCCTCGTCCCTACCTCAAAGCGAGGGCTCCCTGCATCAGAAGCCCCGCTGTCCTCTACAGCGATGAACTCCTCTATGCCAGGAACACGGACTCGTTTGCCCTCCATTTTATCAGAAGCCTTCTGCCTCATCCGATGAGAAATTAACTTCACACCCGAACGGTTGGCATTAAACCCAGCAGGTGTGGAGTTCGAAGCCGCATACCATTGGCAGAAACACAGGGTCGTCCAAAGGCCGGGATCCCTCAGCGGCGTGCGTAGCCACGCTCCAGTGCCATCCGCGGTAAAGAACCGCCAAGCACGAGCCCCATCAATGAGGCTCCCCATGAAAGCCAGGTCCGGATTGGGGTTGCCCACGTACAACTGGTCATACCCAAATTGGCGGGCAAACCGGCTCAGGACGTAGGGCTCCAGGTAGCAGGTATCCCCACTCCTGTACAGCAAATGCGAGGGCCGGATACAGACCAGCCACTCGAAAACACCCCGACTCATGGGAGACCGACCTGACTCCACATCATGGAATTCCTCGTTGTATCCTGCACCCCGCAGGCGAGGAAAACAACGGAACAGGCTATAAGCGTCATAACGACGCACTAACTTACGGGCCTCGGCCACATAAGTTTTCTGCCACGAACGGCCTTCAAAGCGACGGAGAAGCGCCGTTTGAACACCCTGCGGAGGGTCTTCCCCAGCTCCAATCAAACTGGGGCAGTGCAAAGCGAACCACGCCATCAAGTAGGTGTACGGTAAACCTACCCTAGGATTGGGTCCGTCACAAGGCAGGACGGCACCCTTCCCTCGCCTTGACGCCATTGGCCTGCAGAAAGCCTCCGTCAGTGCACGAAGGCCCCTCTGAATACAACACACCATGGCCGGGAGAAGACCCAGACGGTGGCCATGGACCAAGCGGACGGCAGGCAGCAGCACATTCGGGTGGACGATGTCACCCGAAGAAGAAGGCACGACACACTTCTTTAACCAGATGGTTAAGAAGCCGGCCAGCAACGCCTTGCGAGACATAGGCCGACGGGCCTGATGGTGAAAGCTCCGAAGAACATCACCCTTCCCGAAAGGACCATCATCTTCTGCCACGACGATGTCCTTTTCAGCATGCACCTCCATCCTTGCCAAGATGTCTTCTTCAGCAACTCTGCAATGAGCTGCCTCAGGCGCACTAGTCATATCCGGGAACAAGTAATTCCCCCAGCTCTTCAAGCTCTTCGAGCTACCTTTGCCACCAGTGTGGATGCTGGAGCAAATGTGCAAATGGCACATCAATTCCCGATATGTCTCGAGCAGAGCAGGCTCCTGCTTCTCCAGAATAGCCAACTCCGCCTCACAGGGAAAGTACTCTTCATACGGAAGAGACCCGAAGGGCAAAGCAGAGATTTCCCGCATCTCGTGCAGGGCCATGCCCAACTCACCAACTGGGTGAAGAAAGTCCCCGAGGCCGGGCAGTACAACTCAAGGATGGCGTAGAAGCACGCCACCTTCATCTCGATACCGTAGCAGGTCGCCCTGACGGCCTCATGGAGGTTTAACCTCTCTAAGTCCCCCTCAAAATGAGTGAGGACATAGTTGGTCAACTCCGCCCACCACGATCTAGGAGGGTGGACCCAACCGGGAGTCCTGAAATCGGTGGCGGGGTAGTTCCCGTCAACTTCGCAGAACTGAGTGCCAAAGGTCGGCGCCGCAGCTGGGTTCTCTCCTACTGGAAGGTCCCGCGATACCTTCCCAGGGTATAGCCCCATTATGCTACGAGGATGGCCAGCCCTCGAATAGCCGGACTGGAATGTCAACCTCCCGACACTTACAGACTCGGCATTTAGGCTCACGCCCCAAGCCATCTTCCGAGCCTGAGTCGCGCTCGCGAAGGAAGACAAAGCGAAATGTCGCTTAGTGGACGGGAGATAGAATCCCTCGCCGTCCAACTGGAAAATCCACCGGCCTTCACCGGCCTGCAGCTGGCGATCGGGATCAGGTGCAGCATCCCCGAACATGAAGTCAGGCTTTCTGTAAGCCTGACGGTCGATATCTTCAAGCGGAGCCGTAGTCAAGATGCTCCGCATGGCCTGCGGACGACCGTCCTGGATGAGCGTATCCCGTACAAGGGAGCTCGGCTCGCTGAACAATGAAGCCTGCCCATAGAACTGCAAGCTGATACTTCCGCCTGCTCGACTGGCTAGACCGAACAACTGTTCTGGAGGCCGGAGGCGTAATGTACTGCAAAAACAGAAATGAGCTATGATTAGTTCACCAATTAAGTGGATGCGAAAGCATAAAAATTCACTAAGACATAGCCTCGCCCAGTAAGCAGGGCCTGCAAGGCGATAGCTTTGAAAAAGCTTCGCTTCATGGATAAGACTGCATCTTTGCAGAAAATATCCAAAGCGCCAACTTCGCTTAAAGCAGGAAGTGGCATAGCCCTAAGGGCTGATGTCATCAAAAGGGCATTATGGTCAAAAGTCATTATGACTGAGAGGACTTATTCAAGTCCTTTTCCTCAAACAGTACGGAGATGGCCCAAGTTATGGCTTCGTGCGAAAGCCCAAAGAAGAACTGCTCAGTTCTTAACTCCCTGGTGCAAGCAAAATAGGGAAGTTGAAGGGAAATGAGTTCCCTGATAAGGACAGATCATATTCGATCGTCCTAATGGTCAAATATCGACTCCAAAGGAGGAAGACCACCATCTCTAATCTGGGAGAAGAGTCTCTTACCAGTGACAGGTCGCTCAATGACCGGAGGAGGAGGGCCCTCCGCTGCAGAAGTCGCTGCTTCTTTTCCCTCTCGTCTTTTGGGCGCCATCGAAGAAATGCAAGAGTTCTTAAAGTACTCTGAGCAAAGGAGGAAGAAGGAGAGGAAAAGACAGAAATTTCTCTGAAAAAGGAGATCTTTTCCATGTTCAGCCCGATCGGGCTTTTATAGGCCAATCAGCGCCTGAAACGAGGCCTCGAAAAAAGGCCCATGCCGCCGTTTCGAATTAATTCAAAACAGCGCCCGAAGCGCCTTCCCGAGAAGCGCCGGTTCAACTCTACTAAGAGTTAACTTCGCACTAGTGCAAAAGTGCGGACTTCGCACAATCCTTCAAGGGCTTCGCTGAAAGACCTACCTTAGCCCTCTAAAAAGCGTGCTGCTCGCAGTACACACCAGTCTCGCGAAGATCATTCGAAGGAAGGACTATGTCCTTAGCTCCGCACACAGTTTAGCCCAGCAATGGCCAAACTCAGTGAAAGTAAGCAAAAATCAGATGATCAGACGATGAACTTTCATTGATTCAAAAGCAAGGGTACATTTGATATTACATCAAAGTTGTGTTTAACACACCAAGTTGCCTAACAAGGTCATTTGCATACAAGCGATTTTATCTGCTCCCAGGCCAGACCAACAGGACAGGAAGGGCCTTCCTCCTGCATAAGGCTGTAATCAGTGGTGCCACAAGGACACGGTCATTTTCTCCACAAAATGGCAGATCTTGCCAGGCCATTTTTGTTGAAGCCTGGCAATAAAAACCTATCGCCGCCAACACGATAGATCACGTATAATGGGAATTGGCAGTGGTACCAGTGATCTAACAGGCGCGATACCCGCCTTCCTGAAGTGGATCGCCCCCAAAGGCCACCAAAGTTGAAAGTCGGCAATGATGCCGGCGATCCCACAGGCGACGCCCATTATCTTGAAGCGGATCCTCTCCGATAAAGGCGGCGGCCAGCCTCACCTCAGAACGAATCATCACGGATAAGAGGCTGCCAACAGCCTCTGGGACGCGCACTCGCTGCCCCGAATTGTTCCTCCTGCTTAAAAGTAAAGCTTCAACCGGGGAAGCATAAGGCGATTTCATGGTTTCTTCCATCAAGTTACCAGACTGGCAAGCATAGCTCACTGCAAGGCAAATTGGAGCAAGTTAGCAGTCAAGCACAGAAAGAGCTGCAAAAACATTAAGTCAGATTCTTCAGCGGCAAAGTGATCCGACTTCAGTCAAAGCAGAGGATAAGCCCCGCCTGCACAGCAACCATGGGCTGGCTCAGCAAACGCCAAGTCCTAGCCTCACCTCTATGGCAAAGTCAGACACAGTCTCAACATTCACCAATATGGCAAGACTGGCTCAACCTTTGAAGAGACCAAGTCCTAAGTTCTGCCTGTGTAGCAGACTGAACATGCAGTGATCTTTCTCTGATCAAATCAAGACGATGGCTTCGCAGAGAGCCATGATGAGATCCTTCTCTGCAGATCAGCCAAGTGCAAGATGAAGATCGAGGGAAGTTAATTCCTAAAGCAGCTGTCAAAGCTAAACTAAGGGAGGTGAATTCCCTAAAATCGGTGAAGTCGTTGAACGATCAAGACTTATTGGTCCTTGGCCGGTTAGACAACCAGAGTGGGTTTTCCCACTAATTCAGAGATCTGAGTATCTCTCACAACCAAGAGAAGAGAAGAAAGGCAAAACATTTCTCTTCAGAGGACCTCAAGCGTCCTATTTATAGGCCCCATAGCCTGAGCGCAACCACCCCAAGCGTGGAAGCACGAGCGTGTTCAAGGCATTTATTGCGCCTTGATGGAAGGGACGGTTTTCCCTTGGAACCGTGCAAAGGGAGAAAACGTCTCCCTCATAAAAGGCACTTATGGCGCCTTGAATAAAGGGAATATCCTCCCTTGGAAACGTGCAAATCGGAGAACATCTCTCTCGATTGGCGCGAAAGAAGGAATGATCCTCCTCGTAACCGCCCCACGGCAGTTGGCTTTGAAAAGGCAACAGGAGTTCCAAAGCGAACTTATTTCTTGGAAGCCCAGATACGGAGCTACCCCGACGCGAAGCTACTCGCGAACCAGTGCAATTCTTCGGCGAATTCATCCCAAAGCAGGATTGGAAGCGAAGCTGAACTCAACCATCATGGCGACGTTCATACTCCACATACCATCACAGCAGTTCAAAGTGTTTCGGAGTCTGAGCTATTGCAGACTCTCGAAAACTTTGAAGGGGGTCTTGTTGACACTTAAAAAAGACAAGATTCTCATTGGTCCGAACGATGTCTAAACTTGTTGACATTTACAAAAGACAAGGGACAGACGAGCTGAAGACCAGTTTTCACCCACCTCCAAGGGACAAGGAAGCGGTTTGGACTCCACTGATCCAGCAAGCAGAACAGTGAGCCCGGGATGTTTCTAAACAGACCTCAGCAGGTCTAAGATGCTAGCATTTAGCATTACATTAGCCCAAGGAGATAGCCTCGATTGAGAGGCTAGCATCATCCAACTTCGCCAGGAAGCTAACTGATAGCTTCGCCGAAAAGCCTCTTTTCAGGATTTCGCTAAGGATTGCCTCTAGTTCCGCTATGAGCTTCAAAGCGGGCAGCTCCGATATCAGCCTGCTATGGTCAACCTTTGACCAATCAAATCTCCTGATGAGATTGGATTCAAACAAATCAAATCCAATCAGGATTCAAATATGGCAGGTGATTGCCGCAATCTCTTGACTCTCTTGAAACGAGTAAGAGAATCAGAGAAAATCCTCCAACGAGATGGAAAGGATCAAAACAAATCGGAAAGATCGACCGACTTGCCATATCCTAGCCTCGCAGCAAGGCTACTTTCTAAATTCAAATAGATTCGGTTCAATCTGTTTCCATATCTTCAAAGGGGACGATTATACCCTTGCTTTCCCTATAAATAGCCCATCAAGGGTACAGGGACAGAGAGAGATCAGATCGGGAGAGACTTCAAAGAAAAAAAAAAGAGGGACTCCACAAGCAAAGGCTTCTTTACAAAGCACCGTGCGTTCTCGAATTCAGAGACTCTTTAGAGAAATACTTCTCTCTTTCAGGGTGGTGATACCCTAACAACCTCTTTTCCTCAAGGAATCTCCGGAACCAGGCGAGAAGGAATTCTTCACAGAAGGCGGTTTTGAGAAGTAGCAAGAGGGTTCTACCAACCCTCTATTCTCTGATTCCCGGAACCAGGCGAGAAGGGAATCTCATCGCTCGCATCGTCAAAGGGACAAAGTGGTCGCGCGCTGACCAGACTCCTATCGGCACACTTCTTCAGAATCTCTGAGGAGATCTACTTGTAATCTTTTTTAAGAATACTTGTAATTTAGCTCCTCAAACTCTTTTTTGTAAGTTTTTCCCCTTTGCAAACATAATGGAAAACAGCGGACTTGCGGGTTCGCGTTGTTTCGAGTTCTAGTGAGAGCTTGGTGTAGAGGTGTGGCCTCGGCAAGCTAGTGTGCTTGCGTGTGTTGTTCTTGCGGGAACAAGAGAGACTAGTGAGTCCAAGGAGTTCTAATGTGAACTCGTTGTAGGTATTGCGGCACCAAGTGATCCGGTGGGATCAGTTTATAGTGAAAATCCTTCATAGTGTTGAAGGCGGGAGCGTAGAGCAAGGGTGCTCGAACCTCGAAACAATTCTCCTGTGTTTGCGATTGCTCTCTCTCTATCTCTCACTTGTATTTATATCTTGCATACTTACATTGCTTATCTCTTTTATATGCTTGATATATTTGTGCTCAATTGATATATGCTTGGGATTGTTTGCTCACACTTGTATTCAACCAAGTGAGCCATAGCGGCACCTCAACTCTTATCTAAAGGAATCTTGAGAAGATAGTCCAAAGTTCTTCACCGAAAATTTAGCTACACTCTTAGGTTATACCTTGTGTGTTTAGCTTAATAGTTTTTAGTTTGCATAAATAGTTTTAATTACGCATTAATTCATCATTAGATTAGCTAGTCACCTATGCATCCCCCCTCTAGGTGATTTCACTATAGGCTACAGGACTGCTTTTAAGACGATTCTATGGATGCCTCCTTATAGGTTAGTCTTTGGGAAGGCTTGCCACCTACCCGTTGAGTTAGAGCACCGGGCCTTATGGGCAATCAAGTAGTTGAATTTCGACCTGACTAAGGCCGCTGACCTTCAGAAATTACAAATTTCCGAATTAGAGGAGTTGAAAAATGATGCCTATGAAAATGCTAAGATCACTAAAGATAGAGTTAAGATTTTTCATGATAAACACATCATAAGAAAAACTTTTGTCCCTGGACAAAAAGTCTTACTCTATAATTCTAGACTTCATCTTTTTTCAAGAAAATTAAATCAAGATGGACTGGGCCATTCGTTGTAAAAACCGTGTTTCCGCACGGTGTTGTAGAGATCAGTGACACCAAGAATATAAACGACTTTAAGGTAAATGGTCAACGCCTTAAACCTTTCTTGGAATCGGTGCCGGTAAATGAAACGACTATGGGTCTTTTCGACCCAGTATATCGGTAACTTTCCTCTTTTATATTTTATTTCATGCATCTATACATTTCTTTCATACATTAGTACAATGCATGAGATAAGTGTGGGAGAGGGCTCTAACATGACTAATATAACTAAAAAAAAGATGAAAACAAATATATATATATATATATATATATATATATATATATATATATATATATATATAAACAAAAAAAACTTTTTGAAAGGTAAGAACAATATTTTGATATATTTTTGTAAGAAGTTAAGTCAATTTTAAGAAATAGGAAAATCAAAATTAGAATTTCTTATACTTGGTCAAAATAAGATAACTTGTTTGATTTTAAGGATTAGGAAGAAAATTGATGAAAGTAATTTAGTCTTGATTTTTACCTTGAAGAAATATGTACAATTTATACACTTACACACTTAGGGTTCAAAGACAAAAAATTCTTATGCCTTATAAAAAAAAAGAAAAAAATATATATATGCAAATCTAATTATTGATTAGCTAGGTGCTTTGGCCTAAGCAAGCCTTGGTATTTATGCAAAAGATAATTAGATAATTTTAAATATATATATATATATAAATCCTCTGATTAAGCTGGGTATTTGTGCTTCATGAAACATAAGTATTCATGCCTAAAAAGGGTACATTTTATAAATAAAAACCTTGGTTTCGTCTCGAGTGTTTAAGTCCTTAGGGGTGTTTTCTCACCTGGTGCCCTAAGACTGTTCGGTTTCGATGTCACCGACTAAAGGCTCGTTACATGGGCAGATTAGAAAGCCTAATGGAATTGAGGAATAAAATACCACCAAAAATAAATATAAATAAGGCATAGGAGTTAATGTTAAAGAACCCTTAGTCAAACTTCACGGTCACGATGGTGCATATGACTCAGGGTAAAGTAATAAACTTGATGAGATATACAATTTGACTACTTACTTTGATTGATGACATGTTTTTGAATAGAGACTAAGTTTAGGAATGAAAAGTTTGATATTCCTATAACTTATAGATTACTTAAACTCTTACAAATATACTTCAAATATTTTCTCTCTTTTCAAAATGCTTTTCGAAAATACTAACATTTTTTCTTTTTCTTTATGAATTTTGTTGGTGCAATCCACTGAAAACCCTCACGAGATAAAACTTATCCTCTAGGGGTAACCTAGAGGTTTGACGGCTTGTTGCACATGCTCAGTGCAATCGAGTAACATGCGAAAGTGGTCTAATAATTGATTAGGATTGTTTTGATGTTTTGCTCGAGGGCGAGCAAAAGATAAGTGTGGGGTGTGATTGGTCACATATATTGCATATATATTGTCACATTACCATGTTTATTATCTAATAAATCCTATTAATAAGTCTTATTTTTCTTTATTAAATACAGGCCCATCACTAAAAGAAAAGGAAGAGAAACGAGCTCAAAAGCCCATCAAATTCTGACTTAATTCAGAATAAATTCGAAATCAAGAAATTAGGGCAGCTCTTGGTAAATCAGAAAGGTTGAAAACCGATTTAAATGAATCTTCCCAAATCAAGTGGTTAAAGCCAAAAATCAAAGACCGTTTCGTCAAATCTAAGAGCTGCAACGGAAAAACCAGCAGGAGATAAAGCCATATCGCTAAAGCAGGGAGTTCCTCCAACCAGGTGTGACCACCTGGCCACACCATGGCCGCGGGAACGCGGCTTGGTTGAAGTGGTTGGGGGAGCGTTTGCTCCCCCAATCTTCTTACACCCTCTCCCTTCTGGTTTGTCCCTATAAATACCATTTTCGACAGAGAGGAAGGTAGCGAAGATTAGGATTAGAATTCTTGTTCATTTTTTAGGATTTTAGGAGTATTGTTAGATAGTTCAGAGAAGTTATATCTCCTCTTTATTTTTTAATTTAGCTCAGCAAAGAGAGAAGAGTGGAATTGAGTGTGTAATTCATCTTTGAAGTGACAATCAAAGCAGTTTCAACTCGCTTATTCAACTCGACTCAAATTTGGTATGTTTATGTTTGATTTTCATTCTCTTGTTTGTTTTCCTTTCATCATGAGTAGCTAAATCATCCTCTGAGCGCACTAATTAATCTCTTCCACCTCCTCTCTTTTGATTGATTTTTATGAAAGCAACTCTTTTGAATCAGAAAAATACCTGAGTTAAACTTCGTTCTTGAAAGCTCATGAGGATTTCTTTATTTTAAACTTGGACTTTCAAAGCACAAATCTTTTTAAACTGTTTTTATTCCATACTTTCTTCTTCGCGCTTGATGGTTTAACATTCTCTTTTTAATTATGTGTTAAGAAAGGGCTTAAGATTTAAACCAAAACCATCTTATTTGTTTTACTTGGACATTAAAAGAAACTAAAGGTTTTTGCCTATGATAAAAGTGATGCACCTAAGTGTTCTTGAGATAAGTTGGTAGTTGAGTAGAAAATTAGTGAGCCCGGATCCTTTTTCATAATTTAAATCACATCACTCTCAAATAATTTTCTAAAAGATCATCTTCTCCAAAGCCTTTTCCAAATTTTAAATTTTTCTTTAAATCACTTTCCTTCTCTCCATTCTCTTTTCAATTAAAAAACAAACACCATTCTTTGCTTTCTAAACAAAAATACCAAAAAGCTTTCATCGCATTCCTCCTCATGGACACGACCCGTTAGCACAAAGCTAGACGGTAATTCTTATCACTTTCATTTCACAATCACTAACCTCACTCCAATATAATCCACTGACCAGTCCTAGTATAAAAAACTCAATCTATCAATGAAGCAATATCTCATTAATTAATCCTTGAATTTATTATTAAATTCTCATCCAGTTATTACTAATAATGAAAATCATGACTAATACTCATTTACCTAGAATACTAGGACGAATCGATAATAGCGTTGATAACAGAGTAAAAGATATATCAATAAAACAACATCAGGACATCACGGTATAATAGTAGTTGCCGGTGATAGAATAATACAGAAATCATTTATACATTTGCATGAAATAATAAGATAAAACGCTGAAATTAAAATAGACCAATAAGCAAACACTCACATGAAATGACACGGTATTGGGTCTGAATCACTATCGGATCTTCACTACACGAACTGATCTAGATCTCTGAATCACCTTATGTGTTAGTCCTCAAATCGTCAATGTATCAGGTTTATAACGAACTTAAATCTGGGTCTCCTGTCACTGAGTTCGGATCGCACGAGCGAGTCCGAGTGCTGCAACTAAAACACACACTCACCCATATCTTTACATGCACAGTGACACATGCACGTATACACAATTGCATACACATATATATACAAATATATACATACACGATGCATACATGCACTCAAACATGCACATACCTATAAACACAACACATACTTACGTAGACCTACTAATACATACATATGACACACACACACATATACACTTACACATACATGCACACCAACACACAATACACGCGCACATACATGTATACACATACATACACGCGTACACACCCACATATACACATATACACATGCATACATGCACACCCACGCATACTTAAACACACAAGTTGCACATAACTAAACACAAATTAACACACACATTCATTCACGTAACACCCATGCACATGCAATACCCATGCACATGCAAATACCCATAACCACATGCACATGCAAATAACACACACCATGTATACAAAACATTATACAGAGAGAGAAATAGAAAGAGGGAGGGAGAGAGAACCTGAGAGAGAGAGAGCTCTGGCTCACGCATAGGGTGGCTATGGCGGCGCGCACCGATGATGGCGTAAGCCGCGGAGAGGGCCGACGACTCCTTGGGATTGCCGGGGATGGGCACGGTGGAGGGTGGTGATGGCCGAGAGGAAAAGGAGGGAGCGCAAGGGTCGATTGTGGCTCGCTGTGGAGGAGTTGATGGTAGGCGACGCACATGGTGGGGCTGAGTGTGTAGAGGGAGGCAGAGCTCGCTGGCCCGGAGGCGGCTGTACGTGATGTTGAGAAAGGGAGAGGCCATAGGCTGAGGTGGTTATGGGTGTAAGAGAGGAAGGGAGTTGAAAGAAGAAGGTTAGGGAGAGAGAGATTATAAGGGGGGAGAGAGTACGTGAGGGAGGAGAGAGGGAGTTCGTGAGAGACAGACGATGAGAGTACGAGCGAGGGTAGGTGTAGGTAAGAAAGGAAAAGTGAAAGATGTGAGAGAGAGAGAGAGAGGAGGGGGAGCAAGTGGAGGACGTGGGTGATGGAAAAAAAAGAAGGAAAATATTTAAATATATAATAGAAACATTGCTTACCCAGACCAAAGTGGCATAGTGGTTGGAGCTCATAACTGAGGCTCTGGGACTTGGGTTAGATCTTCAGCATCAGTAAACCAATGGTTTTGATTTTTTTTTTTTGAAAGCAAAACGAGTTAGAGGGCCTAGGCTTTAATTAAAAGAAAAAAGAAAAAGAAAAAGGAAGAAGGGAATTGGGCTTGGGCTCAGTTTAAATGAGAAGAAAACAAAGGGAAACAAAAAGGAGTGGGTTTGGGCTGAGAGGAATTAAATGGAAATTAGAAACAAGTGGGCTTGGGTTCTGGGCTTGAGATAAAAGAAAAGGAAAATGAAATAATATGAATAATAATGATAATAATATTAATCAAAATACTAATGGTAATTAGTAACAATTAAAATAATAACTCACACTAAATAATGATAAACTTTTTTAATACAAAAAACACAAACATGTTAAAATATTATTTTCATTAATAAATCATGTATTACAAATTATGAGTATTTCAAGTGTTTATCCTCATAACTCAGGTAATGGTGATAGGATAATTGTGATGAATAGTGTCAATATTTCCAACAATTTTAGTATCATAAACATGACCGATATTACAATTTGATCATGTATAATTATCTACTTTCAAATTCTTTTCAACCATATTAATAATTATTAATTTATTATTTTGGTATGTCTTTAATCTACAGTCAAATAATCACTTAATATATAAATAATTCATTTATATTTTATATTAAATCAAGAATCGCAATAAAATATTATTTTATTGAATATGTTTAAAAGAACTCACATATATTTTAATTACAATGATTTACCATTTACATGATTTATAGAATGATAAAATACAATTTACATGATTTATTAATGATCAATAATATTTAATAAATTAATTTTTATTCAAGACATTAAATTATAACTTATAAAAGAACACTCACTTAGTTATCACAAGACCGTGGCTCAAGAATCGTCCAAATCAGACTCCGGATGATCAGATATCGTCCGAATATTAAAATCAATATAAACATGTTAGATATGTAATAAAAAGGTCAAAAATGTAAATATTTTAGATTATCAGGGGGTTTAATGCAATTTTTCTTTCTTTAGTTTTGAAGCGGGTTTTGATTGCTATTGGGTCGGGTTCGATACAATAACTCAAACCCAATAGACATAAGTGAATATGAGTTCTAGGCTAATGGTTTAGGTTTAGATCCAATTGAGAGGAGAGAGAATAAGAGAGAGAAAGATAATGAGAGAAGGGAGGGGAATATGGGGTGACGCGGCTTGGGTGGCTGGCCTGGCCGGCCACCAGCAGCGCGACCGCTGCAGAGGCGATTGCCGGTCGGCGGCGGCGGGGAGAAAGAACGAGAGAGGGATAGAAGAAGAATGAGGAAGAGGAAGATAGAGAAAGAAGAAGAGGAGAGTGGGTAGTGGTTCGTTGGCGGCCTGGAGGCACCGGCGACGAGCTCGCGATGACGGCACGACCAGAAGGAAGGAGGAGGAGGGGAAGAAGAAGAAGAAAAAGAAGAAAGAAAGAAAGATAGAATAGCGAGAGAGTAAAAAAGAGAGTGAGAAAAAGAGAGAAGATGGGAAGACAGAGAGGGGCTGCGTGGAGGTTGGGCTCGGTCAGCAGCAACGGCTGTGGCCAGTGTTGGGAAGGGGAAAGAATGGAGGATGTGTGAGAGAGAGTTATAAAGAAAGAAAGAGTTGAAGACAGAGGGAGAGAGGGAAATGAGAGAGAAAGTTAGAACGAGATTGAGGGAAGAAGAGAGTGAAATTTATAGGAAAGGGAAAGAGAAGGCGGTAGAGGAGAGAAGTGTAGAAAGTAGGAGAAGAAAAGGAAAAAGAAAAATAGAGAGAAAAATATTATTATTATATTTGTTCAAATTTTTATTAATTCAGAAAAGTCTTCAAATTTCCCAAAAAATAGTAAATATTATCCTGAGCAATCAAATTCTTAAAATTCAACCCTGTTTGTTAATTAAAAAACCTGGAGCCGATCAGCGATACCGGTCGACATCGAATTCAGGAAATTTTTTAAAATAATCCAGAAAAATTATAGAAAATTTTAAAAAAATCTAAAATATTGAAAATTAATATCTGAAACTGAAATAGGTCCAGTCTGACAACTAAGAAGATCAAATTAAGTAATTTTTTGTATTGGGTACTTGTACTGAGATATGTACATTTAGAACCAGGGGTGACACTTCTATCCACCTTATAAAAATTTTCGTCCTCGAAATTTCAATTCAGGTGGGAGAAAAATATTTTACTGATCCTGGGACCTGTGGGTTATGAACCCATCACGCTTTAGCTGCATGATTAGTCATATATATTGCATATACATTGTCACCTTACCATACTTTTTAGCTAATAAATCCTATTAACAAGTCTTCTTCTTCTTTGTTTAATGTAGGCCCAATTGTTAAAAGAAAGGAATGAGAAACAAGCCCAAAAGCCCACCAAATTCTGATTTAATTCAAAATAAATTCGAAATCAAGGAATCAGGGTAAATCTTGGCATATCAGAGAGATTGAAAACCGGTTGAAAAGAATTCTCCCTGACTCAAGCGGTTGAAGCCAAACAATCAAAGGCTGTTTCGTCAAATCCTGAAGCTGCAAGGAGAAAACCAGCAGAAGATATGGGCAAATCACCAAACCGGAGAGTTCCACCAATTGGGAGTGGCCACATGGCCACACCAAGGCCGCGGAAACGCGGCCCTAGCCGCATTTCTGCGGCCTTGTTGTGTCAGTTGGGGGAGCGTTTGCTCCCCCAATCTTCCCGGGATCTCCCCTCTCTGATTTTTTCCTATAAATACCAGTTTCAACAGAGAAAAAAGGAGCGAAGACTAGGATTAGAATTTTGTTTATACTTTAAGGTTTAGGCTCTTTGTTAGGTAGTACAAAAGTTGTATTTTTATTTTACAATTTGTAGTTCAGCACAAATACTTGTGAGAGAGAGGAATTGAGTGCTTGTACTTGAAGATTGAAGTGACATCAATACAAGAATCGAGCTACTTTTTCTTCCACTCATTTATGGTATGTCTTGCGTTATTTACTTGCATTTTTCTTTATTTCCCATGAGTAGCTAAATCAATTTTCTAGGCTCACTATTGTACCTCTCTCCAATTCTTCTTCTTTTCTGATTTTCATGAAAAAAGCCCAATGAATCATTTGCATGCCTAACTTAAAGCCTTTCTTCTTGAAAGTATTCTTGAAGGCACATGAGGATGGGTTTGGATCTTTAAACTCCTACTTCTTTTAAAAACGTTTCTTGAACTGTTTTTATTTCATACTTGCTTCTTCGCGCTTGATGATTTAAACGATTTCTTAAAGAAAAGAGTGAACTCTTACCACTATCTCATGTGCTTTACTTCAAACTTTCTAAAGTCAACCTTAAGTTTTTCCTATGATCAAGTTGAGGCACTTAAGATTTCAATAGAAGAATAAACGGTTGAGTAGTGAAATAGTGAGTCCAGATTTTCTTCTTTATTAAAATCAACCAAACAATTTTCAAGTTTTTTAAATCACCTTCTCCAAAGTTACAATTTCTCTTTTAATCATCTCCTTCTTTCCATTCTCTTTTCAATTAAAAAAAACAAGCACAATTCTTTGTCATTAAACGGAACACTGAAAAACTTTCATCGCATTCCTCCTCGTGGACACGACCCGTTAGCCACAAGCTACACGGTAAATCTCTTGACTCTTTGATTTTTACAATCAATTTTTGGCGCCGTTGCGGGGGAGGGAACGGTATATTTGTTTTTTAACAAGTTTGGTGTGTTATTTCAAGGACTTGAAGATTCAGATCTAGCATTCAAGCTTTGCAAGAGAAGACTTGCAAATTATGTGCCTCTACTCTCGAAAGTAGGAAACAGAATTTCAAGAAATTGCGTTGCAAAAATTGAAAAATTCATTGGACTACTAAAACTCTTTTTTACAGGACATATTGCTCGCAAAAAATTAAGTTTTTGTGTGTTATATTCTTACTATATCTGCTATCCACCATCCCTGTTTTAATCCAACAGTAATTTGAGTGATTGTTAATTGCTTAAAAAACGTTTATACTTGCATTCTAGGCATTTGTCTAATTACGTTTATTTTACAATTACTGTTGAAGATAGCTGGAGACAAGGTATGTATGCATAGCATATAGTTTAGAAAACATTCTTGAGTGATATTTGCTTTTGAATGCTACTTTTCTATATCTTGCACACTTTGCACAAATCAATTCTAAGGGCAAAATTCAAGTCAAGATAAGGTGGGGAAGTCATTACCCTTCCTTAGCCCACAAACCATCTCCAAGCACGCACAACCTAAGCCTAAGTAAAATCTGATAGACGTTGGCCTTAGGGACATCTCGAACTCACTAGGAGATTATCATAAGGGGGAAGGTGTTGGAATTTGACTCCTGCCAAATCAGTGTCTAGGAAGGGGATTGAGGGTCGAAAGCCCGAAGGTTGGTGGTTACTTAATTAAGAAACGTCTTTGATGGATAACCTCCCACCAATCTTGCCCTGAACTGGCTGATTAGCTTGTGGCCAAAGTCTGCATTATACCTCCAGTGTACAATCAACCAGTTAGGAGTTGTCTAGGTCAAGGTTACCTTAGACTAGGCTTGGTTGTTTTCTCTTCTTGACTATTGGTGAACTTGTTTGTGATTGTGATTGTGTATGCAAGTGTGGTCAAGAGACCCTAATTCATCTAGGTTAACTAGAAACACATCACCACCCAAGTTCGAAACAAGACCGATTCGGTTATGGATCGACCGACATCTTTGCAGGATAGGTTCTATCCCATTAGAACATCACTTTCATCCTGCATCCAACTTCCATCGGTTGGTGAACACAATTTTGAGCTTAAGCCACAGTTCATCAATACACTCCCTAAGTTCCATGGCTTAGAGTCCGAAGATGCTTATTTGTTCATAAGAGAATTTGAGAAAGTATACTTAATGATGAAAATCCCACACCTTGCAGATGATGCTATTAGGTTGAGATTTGTCCCATTTGCTCATAAGGACTTAGCCAAGAAATGGCTCTACAGCTTAGCGGCCGGCTTTATCACATCTTGGGATGGTCTCATCAAGGTCTTCTTGAAGAAATTCTATCAACCCACAAGACCGCTCTCGTTAGGAAAAACATCATGCAGTTCAAGCAAGAACCTAGTGAACCGTTCTGGAGGTACTTTGAACGCTTCAAAGACCTCCTTGTCCAATGTCCTCATCATGGAATAGAGAAATGGTGACAATGTCAAATTCTTTATAACGGTTTAGACTACTCAACCAAGACCCTCTTAGAAAGCATGTGCCAAGGGGGATTCTTGCAGAAGGATGAGCATGAAGGATGGGATTTATATGAGAATCTAGCTGAAAAGACCATCCAATGGGAACCTACTAGTGAAAGCTCTAGAAATCCAAACTCTATCTCTTCAAAAGGAGGTCTCCATTCATTTGAATCATCCATAACTAACGAGGCTAAGTTAGCTAACCTAGCGAGAAGACTGGAAGCTTTAGAAATTAAGGAACCAAGTCCAGTCAATCAAGTCAGCCTAAACCAAAACTCCGGGTTGTACTTACTGTCAGGCCATGAATCATGTGTTTGAGGAGTGTCCTGTATTTCAAGCTCACCAACATTTTCCTGAACCGATGAATGTGGCCTTTTCAAGGCCGAACAATGATCCTTACGCTCCAACGTACAATCCTGACTAGAGAAATCACCCAAATTTCTCATGAAGCCATCAAAATAATGACCACCCACGGTCAAACCATGCAAGCCACTTCCATCATTCCAATAATTCTTCCAATTATCAACCCAACTTTTCCAATCACCCTCACAATTCTCCCAACAATTTTTCAAATTGTCAACAAAATTTTCCCAACCAAGCTCCACTATCTTCCTTCCAGAATCCTCAACTCGAAAGGAGAATGACTAATTTTGAGAGAAACATGGAAAGGTACATGAAGAACCAAGATTCCCTCATGCAAACAATACAGAGGCTAGAGGGTCAAATGAGCCAGTTAGCCAATCCATAACATGAGAGGCAAAGGGGTACCTTGCCCAGTCAACCAACTATGAATCCTAGGAATTCACAACAAGCTCATTTGGTTGAGGATCAATCACTGAATCAATGTAATGATGTTCATACATTGAGGTCGGGAAAGAAAGTTGATAACCAAGTGTCAACACCACCTAATCCTAGTCAGCACAATCACACTTCAGCATCCACCTCATCTAATCCCACTCCTCTTAAATTTGATGAATCTGAAAAAGATAAGTCAACCAATCATGTGCACCAGCCTATAGCACCATTTCCTAATAGGCTGAAAAACAAGCAAAATCTACACATGGATAAGATAATTGAGATCTTTAATCAAGTGAAGATAAATGTACCACTTCTTGATGCCATCCAACAAGTCCCATCTTATGCTAAGTTTCTTAAGGACATGTGCACCAAGAAGAGAAAGACTAATGTACCTAAAAAGGTCTTCTTAGCCACTAACATTAGTGAGCTATTATCGGGTCCGATCCCTGTTAAGTACAAGGATCCAGGTAGTCCAACTATTGCCTGCACAATAGGACAAGCCGAGATTAGTCGTGCACTTCTTGACTTGGGAGCAAGTATCAACTTGCTTCCATTCTCAGTTTATCAACAACTTGGGTTGGGCGATCTTAGTCCAACTCGAGTCACTATCCAACTGGCTGACTATTCAGTAAAAGTCCCAAAAGGAGAGATTAATGATGTTCTTATCCGCGTCGGGGAGTTTATTTACCCTGTCGATTTCATAGTTCTAGAGACACAACCTGTGTCCAACTCCAATCATAGGGCTCAAACTCTTGTTATCCTAGGGCGACCATTCCTTGCTACTGCCAATGCCATCATCAATTGTAGGAATGGGTCCATGAGGTTAACTTTTGGGGACATGACTAGAGAAGTCAATGTCTTCAATCTTGAAAAACAACCTCGTAAGATAAGAGATCAAACATTTGAGGTAAATTTTGTTGAAAATAATTGTGATGAAGAAAGTGAAGATATAGAAGATGAGTCGCTGTTTCTTAATGAATTACTTAATGAAGGCGATTATCTTGATGAGAAGGCATATGTTGGAGATCCTAATGTTAGAGTACCCTTTAAAAAGGGGAAATTTGATTTGAATATCTTCACTTTCTATGAGCCAACCAATAATGTGTCGCATGAGAATATAATTCAAGAACCTCCGATTGACATACTCTTTGAAAACCTCTTCGAAGAAGAACTCATGTGTTTGGATGAACCAACTAGGGATCATTTGGTTAATTATACATTTTTAGGGGAAAGTATTGACCTAAGCTTTGAGGAGATCTATGGAACTGAGTTAGAATCCTAGGCATTCATAATGAAGAATTTCCAACTGAGAAGTGTGGCGGAGATAAATTTTTGAATAATGATTGTAGCAATATGAGGAAGAAATACCTAAAGAAGGTGAGACTGGGGAGGAAGGAAGCTAAAATGACAAAACGATTGGCCTCCCCACTATGCCCTATAAAGAGGACCCATTGGAATGATGGGAAGAGAGCTAGAGGGATAAGTTCGAAAAAGATCTAGGTGTGAGAGAAACTTGATGAAGTACATATTTCTGTGTAATATATGCACCGCTTTTACATTTTATTTCATGCATGTATACATTTCTTTCATACATTGGGGACAATGCATGAGATAAGTGTGGGGGAGGGTTCTAACATGACTAATATAACTTTAAAAAAAATGTATATATATATAAATAAAAAAAACTTTTTGAAAGGTAAAGACAATATTTTGATATATTTTGTAAGAAATTAAGTCAATTTTAAGGAATAGGAAAATCATAATTAGGATTCTTACACTTGGTCAAAATAAGATGACTTGTTTGATTTTTAGGTTTAGGAAGAAAATTTGTGAAAGTAATTTAGTCTTGATCTTTACCTTGATGAAATATGCACACTTTATACACTTACACACTTAGGGTTTAAAAACAAAGACTCTTATGCCTTATAAAAAATATATGTATGAAAAAAAAAATCTAATTATTGATTAGCTAGGTGCTTTGGCCTAAGCAAGCCTTGGTATTTATGCAAAAGATAATTAGATAAGTTTGAAAAATCCTCTGATTAAGCTGGGTATTTGTGCCTCATAAAGCATAAGTATTCACACCTAAAAGGGGTACATTTTATAAATAAAAACCTTGGTTTCGTGGCATTGTCTGCTCGAGTGTTTAAGTCCTTAGGGGTGTTTTCTCACCTGGTGCCCTAAAACTGTCCGGTTTGGGTGTCACTGACTAAAGGCTCGTTACATGGGCAGATTAGAAAGCCTAATGTATTGAGGAATAAATACCACCAAAAATAAATATAAATAAGGCATAGGAGTTAATGTTAAAGAACCCTTAGTCAAACTTCACAGTCATGATGGTGCATACGACTCAGGGTAAATTAATAGACTAGATGAGAGGTACAAATTGACTCCTTACTTTGATTGATGACATGTTTTTGAATAGAGACTGAGTTTTGGAATGAAAATTTTGATATTCCTATAACTTATAGATTACTTAAACTCTCACAAATATACTTCAAATATTTTCTCTTTTCAAAATGCTTTTCGAAAATACTAACTTTTTTCTCTTTCTTTATGGATTTTGTGGGTGCAATCCACTGAAAACCCTCACGAGACAAAACTCATCCTCTAGGGGTAACCTAGAGGTTTAACGGCTTGTTGCGCATGCTCAGTGCAATCGAGTGACCTGCGAAAGTGGTCTAATAATTGATTAGAATTAGTCTGATGTTTTGCTCGAGGGCGAGCAAAAGATAAGTGTGGGGGGGTGATTAGTCACATATATTGCATATACATTGTCACCTTACCATACTTTTTAGCTAATAAATCCTATTAACAAGTCTTCTTCTTCTTTGTTTAATGTAGGCCCAATTGCTAAAAGAAAGGAATGAGAAACAAGCCCAAAAGCCCACCAAATTCTGATTTAATTCAAAATAAATTCGAAATTAAGGAATCAGGGCAAATCCTGGCATATCAGAGAGGTTGAAAACCGGTTGAAAAGAATCCTCCCTAAATCAAGCGGTTGAAGCCAAACAATCAAAGGTTGTTTCGTCAAATCCTGAAGCTGTAAGGAGAAAACCAGCAGAAGATATCGGCAAATCACCAAACCGGAGAGTTCCACCAATTGGGAGTGGCCACATGGCCACAACAGGGCCGCGAAAACGCTGCCCTAGCCGCGCTTTCGCGGCCTTGTTGTGTCAGTTGGGGGAGCGTTTGCTCCCCCAATCTTCCCGGGATCTCCCCCCTCTGGTTTTTCCCTATAAATACCAGTTTCAACAGAGCAAAAAGGAGCGAAAACTAGGATTAGAATTTTGTTTATACTTTAAGGTTTAGGCTCTTTGTTAGGTAGTACAAAAGTTGTATTTTTGTTTTGCAATTTGTAGTTCAGCACAAATACTTATGAGAGAGAGGAATTGAGTGCTTGTACTTGAAGATTGAAGTGACATCAATACAAGAATCGAGCTACTTTTTCTTCCACTCATTTACGGTATATCTTGCGTTATTTACTTGCATTTTTCTTTGTTTCCCATGAGTAGCTAAATCGATTTTCTTGGCTCACTATTGTACCTCTCTCCAATTCTTCTTCTTTTCTGATTTTCATGAAAAAGACCCAATGAATCATTTGCATGCCTAACTTAAAACCTTTCTTCTTGAAAGTGTTCTTGAAGGCACATGAGGATGGGTTTGGATCTTTAAACTCCTACTTCTTTTAAAAACGTTTCTTAAACTGTTTTTATTTCATACTTGCTTCTTCGCGCTTGATGATTTAACATTCGATTCAAAACGATTTCTTAAAGAGAAGAGTGAACTCTTCCAACCATCTCATGTGCTTTACTTCAAACTTTCTAAAGTCAACCTTAAGTTTTGCCTATGATCAAGTTGAGGCACTTAGGATTTCAATAGAAGAATAAACGGTTGAGTAGTGAGACAGTGAGCCCAGATTTTCTTCTTTATTAAAATCAACCAAACAATTTTCAAGTTTTTTAAATCACCTTCTCCAAAGCCTTCTCCAAAGTTGCAATTTCTCTTTTAATTATCTCCTTCTTTCCATTCTCTTTTCAATTAAAAAAAACGAGCACAATTCTTTGTCATTAAACGGAATACCGAAAAGCTTTCATCGCATTCCTCTTCGTGGACACGACCCGTTAGCCAAGAGCTACACGGTAAATCTCTTGACACTTTGATTTTTACAATCACTGCACTACTTTGATATCTAGAATCAACTCAGGATTAGGTGACTAGTAATGAAAATCAAAATCATAGGAAATGAATCAAGATGGTGAAGAAAAGTGGTCAGAAATCAAAATACTCTGGAAATTAGGGAAAAGTAAGAGTCAAGGAATAGATTTTCAAAGGAATCTTATATTCATGTACTCATAGCTGGAATTCAAAAATCCAGATTCAAATTAGTTTTAATCTGATAACCGGTTGTACTGTCGGTAAAATCCCGAGTATTGATCTAGGTGGCTACCCACATTAAGCGCAAACCTAGGCTATGATGCCAATAAAATCTTGTCACGCCTCGCTTCCTAAAATATACTGTAGCAGAGATGCGGTGAGAGTCTGTGGCATATATACACAAGAAAAATACCTTATGTATACACGCTAAGCCTCAGTACAGAGAATAAACACTATTTACACGATATAATTTCAGCTCAAATAAGTACAAGAATACCTGCAAAAGGGTCAGTGATCATGATATATATGGAAACAAGAATAATAACGAGGCAGGGACAAAATAAAGATGCCTATGAATAATACAAATGATGGGTTTTCGGCTAATATTACGTGAAGTAAAAAGTACTATAAAATCTCAGATCTCCAATTGTAGGCTATCAAAAATTTACTAAGGACAAAGTCTCAGACGCGGACCTCGCAAACGCGGAGGTCGCTGATTGCACACATTTATTACATTATTCTTTATTACATATCCACATTTATCATGTAATAAATTTGCTAAATTTCTTATCTTAAATGTTTATTTTGCAGAAGATAATCATGGGGAGAAAAAGGTTAAAATCAAATAAATATCAGTTAAATTCAGATTTAACTAGATCTATTTGGTTAGAGGATGATGATCCCAAATCTAGTTGGTTAAATTTAGTTTTTGGTGAATCAAGTGGTTAAAGCTTAAGATCAACTGAGGATAACGTCAAATATAGAGTCCAAATCTAAAGGATAAATGGATAGATAGAAGATCAACTGATGAGATGAAGCAATTTTTGACTCGGATTTTGGCTGGATATATTTTAGTATTTGAATCATAACTTTCGCTACCAAACTTCAAATCTGATGATTTAAGAAGATCCAGAAAGAAGACTTAAAGGGCTACAACTCTTAAGTTGATCACTATTTCTAATTCTGTCATTTGATAAGTTATATTTAGCAATCAATATGCCAATAAGTTGTAGATCAGAACTGAATATCCACATCAAATCAAGTTTGGAGATAAGGGGAGAATTCAAATATAGCCAGCTTCCCTTATCTTCATATTCCTTTACCCTTTGCATTTCTCCTATAAATACCTGCAATCTCAAATGCAAAAAAGAATGACCAAGCAGAGATAGATTTTATGCCAGTTTTTCATTCCTTTTAGTGTAGGTTTTTATTTTCTTTTTATGTAATTTTTTATTTCTTTGTAAGCATATGTTAGACTGAGATTCATGTGAGTAAGAGAGAGACTTATGTTGAGAGTGACACTGATGTAACCTCCTCCTTTCTTTCATCGTTTCTACAAGTAATCAAAGGTAACATCTTCATGCTTTTCTTGCTTATATGTTCTTCTTTTTCTACTTTACCTCTTTTGGTTTTGATGAATGTCCAAGTGAACTTAGAAGTATAGCCATGTTTGAGTGAGTGCCACCGATATTTCATGATGATGTTCTCCTCCTCAAGATCCCATATCATTTCATTCTTGTTCGTCTTGATGATGTAATGCGAATGGGGATTGAACTCGATCTTATGACTTATGCGTTGATACCCTCCGAAGCAAGGTAAAACATGCAAGGTTTTCAGGTAAGTAATCAACCAAAGGAGGTAAGTTTTTCTTTTAGGTTTTAACTTTCTTTTCTTTTAATTTTAGTGTAAATCACCAACACCACAATCTTTCAAATCTTTTTCACTCTTTTTCAATTTCTTTGTACATATTCACTTCTATTTTCTCCACCTTCTCTATCTACCATTTTCTTCCTAAATTAACTTTAACTCTTTTTCATTTTTCTTTTAAAGAACTAAAAGAAGAACTTTAACCATTCTTTGTAGCATAAAAGAGAACTTATTAAAAAGCTTCCATCGCTAGTCCCTCCTTGCGGATCACGACCCGCATAGTCACTGTTTTTCATTGATTTTGCAAAGGGGAAAACTTACAAAAAAAAAGGGTCGAGGAGATAAATTACAAGTAACACAAAAGATTACAGGTAGATCTCCTCTGAGATTCTGGAGAAGTGTGCCGATAGGAGTCTGGTCAGCGCGCGACCACTTTGTCCCTTTGACGATGCGATCGATGGGATTCCCTTCTCGCCTGGTTCGGGGAATCGGAGAACAGAAGGTTAGTAGAACCCTCTTATTACTTCTCAAAACTGCCTCCATTTGGGAATTCCTTCTCGCCTGATTTCGGAAATTCCTTGAGAGGAAGGAAGGTATTAGGGTATCAGCACCCTAATTAGAGAAGCAGTTCTCTGAATTCTTGGAATTCTTGAAAGCAAGAGAATAGATCTCTGTTTAGCCGTCTCTCTCTGCATATGCGCGTGTGTCTGTCGTTGTGCCTCTGGTGGGCTATTTATAGGGAGAGCAGGGATATAGTTGTCCCTTGAAAATCTGGAAACAGATTGAATCAAACTGTTTAAATCTGAAAAGTAGCCTAGCTGCGAGGCTAAAATCAGCTTCTGCGAAGATAGAAGTAGCAGGTAGCGTCGATCTCCTGATCTGTTTTGATTCTTTTCATATAATTGGAAGATCTCCCCTGATCTTCTTACTTGTTTTAGGAGAGTCAAGAGATTATGGTAAACAACTACCAAATTTGATCTCAGATTTGATCTTGATTAGATTTGATCCTGAATAGATTTGATCTCATCTGGAGATTTGATTGGTCAAAGGTGACCATAAAAGACCCGCAGCGGAACTGCCGCGTCGAGCTCGCAGCGGAGCTGGAAGGAGCATCTGGCGAAGTCAGAGGAAAGCTCTTCAGCGTAGCTGGATAACATCTGTGGCGAAGCTACCGAACATCCTTTTGCGCGGTTGCGTGTGACTTCGAGCGAAGCTAACTCTCTGCGGAGTTAACTGAGCACTTCAGGCGAAGCTGTAAGTTAGCTCCCTGATGGAGCTTTGAACGGCTCCAAGGCGAAGTTGGACAAACTTAGCCTCTCAGGTGAGGCTATCCCCTCGGGCTCATGTGATGCTAAGTGTTAAGCTAACCTAGCATCTTAGACCTACTTAAGTCTTTTCAACGATAATCTAGGTTCACTGTCTGCTTCACTGGATCAGTAGAGTCCAAATTGCTAATTTGTCCCTCGGAGATGGGTACAGAACTGGTCGTCAGCTTGTCTGTCACTTGTCTTTTATAAATGTCAACAAGTTAGACATTGTTCAGGCCAGTCAGGAATCTTGTCTTTCTTAGAGTGTCTACAAGACCCCCTTCAAAGTTTTCGAAAGTCTGCAATGGAATGGTTCTGACTTCGAAATACTTTGAATTGCTTTGATTGATGATATGTGAAGTACGAACATCGCCATAGTGGTTGAGTTCAGCTTCCTCTGCTTCTGGATTGGAATAAGTTCGCCGAAGAATCGTGTAGATTCACGATTCTGGGTAGCTTCGCGTCTGAGTAGCTCCGCGTCGGGTAGCTCCGCGTTTGGGTAGCTCTGCGTCCGAACCTCCCTGAGTAGATTCGCTTCAAATTGGTCTTAGAAGTCGTTCTTTTCCCGAGACTAACTGCTTTCGGCCAGTTACGAGAAGGATTATTTCCTTTCCCGAAGTTGAAATAACTTCTCTTGCATTAACGAGGGAGATCATTCCTTCTACGCGCATTTCCGAGGGAGACTATTCCCTTTCTCAAGGCTCAGTAAATGCCTTAAATTCGCTCGCGCTTCTAAGCTTGAAGCAGCAGCGGTGCGATCAGGCCATGAGGCCTATAAATAAGACACTTGAAGTCCTCTGCAGAGAAGTAATCTGTTCATGACTTCTCCTGGTTGTTCAGAGAAGGATACTCAGATCTCTGAAATAGTGGGGGTGCCCACTCTGGTCATTAACCGGCCAAGAACTGGTGAGTCTCGGTCATCCAGAGACTTTACCAATGAACTAATGACTTTAGGGAGTTTATCTCCCTTAATTTAGCTTTATTTGCTGCCTCAGGGATTGATTTCCCTTGTTCTTCATTTTGTATCTGACTGATCTGCAGAGAAGGGCTTCAACCCTATTTCCCAGCTTCCCGGCGAAGCTATTATTTTCACTTGATCAAAGAAAGATCATTGCATGCTTGCCTGCTAAGTTCGCCACATAGGCAAGGATTGGGACTTAGTCTCTTCAAGGTTGAGCCAGTCTTGCCATACAAGTGGGGTCAAGACTGTATCCCTCTGGATCAGTCTGGCTTAGCCGTATAGGCAAGGCTAGGACTTAGCTCTTTATTATGCTTCTTCAGTATAACTGTCTTAGGCGGAGTTAAGACTTGGCTTACGCTGACCTAGCCCATCATCACTGTGCAAGCGAGGCTATCCTCTGCTTAACTGAAATCCATCCTTAAATTGTAACTGAATCGGATATAAATTGCTTCGCCCCAAAGAATTTGCCTTAGCATTTCACTTTTGCAGCTTTTCCTTTGATTTACTGCTAACTTGTTTTCAGTTTGGGTTGCAGTGAACTGTGCCCGCCAGTCTTTCGATTTGATGAAAGAGATCAGAGACTTGCCTCTTGGTCTTCTGGTTGAGACTTTAATCCTAAGCAGGAGGAACAAACTAGGGCAGCTGATGGGTGCTCCTAGAAGAGGTTGGCAGTCGCTTATCCGAGATGATCCACTTCGAGAAGGGGCTGGTAGTCGCTTATCCGAGATGATCCACTTCGGGAAAGCGGACGTCACCTGTAAGGTCTCGGATCCTTTCTTTGCCAATTTTCATCAAAGAAGATCCAGCTTTTTGGTGGCAACCGGTCCTTTGCCAATTTTCATCAAAGACGATCCAGCTCCTTAATGGCAAAATCTGCCATTATGCGAAGGATTACGGCCTTGTGCTGGAGGAAGGCCTTTTGTGTCCAGTTGGTTTAGCTTGGAAGTAGATAGGACCACTTGTATGCCTTTGGAGTAATGATTCGGTTGTAAGAAACACAACCTTGATATAGCAGTATCAATGTATCTTCCCTTTTGAATTAATAAAAGTTTATTTTGTGCTGTTCTGCTTTGTTTCTCTCCTTTTTGATTCGAGAACACCTGAAGTGGACTAGCTTTAGTAAGTCCTTTCCTTAGGAGGAATTAGAAGCTCTCAGCGGAGCTAAACTTCCGGTGAAGTTGGAGACCGATTTCCAAATAAGTCAGGAACCAGTTTCTGGCGAAGCTAGCACGGAATTTCCGCGAAGCTAGAGATGTGCTTTTAGCGGAGCTAAAGCATGTTTTCAGCGAAGTTATTCATGCGTCGCGCTAAGTCAACACTAGACTCACGGCGGAGTTAGCCCTTAGCGGGGCTGAAGCAACGCTTCTTGGGAAGGCTCTCTATGCGCCGTTTCAAATTAATTTGAAACGACTGCCTGCGCTCCTTTCGAGGAGGCGACATTTAGGCAATCATCAGCCTATAAAAGCCTGATCGGGCTGAAAGAGAAGGCACCTCTTCTCTTTGAATTTTCATAGCACTCTGACTCTTTTCTTCTTCTTCCTCCTTCGTTTGGAAATTCAAGTTCTTCAGTTCCCAATGGATCCCAAAAGACGAGCAGGAAAAGAGGTAGCAACCTCTACGACAGAGGGTCCTTCTCCTCCTCCGGTCATCGAACGACCTATCGCGGGTAGGGATCTTTCCCTTTTGATCAGAGATTTTTATCTCTCTTTTAAAGCCGATTTCTGGCTATCTTCCGAGGAATCCAGAACGATCAATCATGATCTCGTGATCTCAGGGAGTTCAATTCCCTGAATTTCCCTTGATTTCTTGATTGGGAATCTTAGAACCGAATGGTCTCTTCTTCAAGCTTCCGGGCGAAGCTATCCCTTAGGCAGTTCACATCCTATTGAAAGATAGGCTGCGAAGCTAACCTTTGGAGTGTAACTGAAAAGGACCTTAGTGCCCTTAAAATAATTTTTAGGCAGCAGTACCTTTCTGACGAAGTTAGCCCCTGGAGCTTTGTCACATTCTGTTGTTCGAGGTCAAGCTTCTAGAGCGAAGTTAACACTTGGATATTTTCCTGCATCCTGTCTTCGTGTGGAGTGCGAAGTTAGGCTGCAGCTGCGAAGCTAAGCTTCGGGGCGAAGCTATTGTTAGGCCAGCTTCGCTCAGAGAGCGAAGCTATGCCTTAACAAAAATTACATTCTTATTTTAGCTCTCGTTTGGCTGATGAACTAATCATAGTTTCTCCTTATTTTTGCAGTGCACTATACTCCTGGTCCTCTGAACAGTCTCTTTGGCACAGCCAGGGGGCTGGATGGCAATGTCAGCCTGCAGTTTCAAGGGCAGGCTTCACTATTCAGCGAGCGAAGCGCTCCTGCTCGGGATGCACTTATTCATGGTGGGGATTAGTGCACCATGAGGAGCATCTTAACTACCGCTCCCCTTTAAGATTCCGACCGAAGAATCTATCGAAAGCCCGGCTTCATGTTCGGAGATGCAGCACCCGACAACGATCACCAGCTGCTAGCCGGAGAGGGGGCAGTGGATTTTCAAATTGGATGGTGAGAAGTACTATCTCCCATCTAGCAAGCAGCATTTTCCTTGTCCTTCTTTCAATGTGTGACGAGGGCTCGAAAGATGCAGTGGCAAGTGACTCGAACTACTGACTCCGTTCACGTAGGGAAGTTGATAATTCCGTCCCCTGGTTACACAAGGGCGGGTCCTCCTCGCTGCATATTGGGTCTCCACCCTGGGAATATACTTCCAGACATCCCAGTGGGAGAAAACCCCGCGGTGGCTCAGACCTTTAGAAACCAGTTCTTTAAAGTTTGTGGCAATTATCCAGACTCCGGGGTGGATTCATCCTCCCAAGGCATGGTGGAGGGACTTGACTCTATATGTCCTTGCTCATTTTGAGGAGGATCTGGAGAGGCTGGGGCTTTATGAGGCCGTCAGGGCGACCTGTTATGGCATTCAGATGAGCGTAGCGAACTTCTACGCCATCTTTGAGTTATACTGCCCGGCTACAGGGACCTTCTTCACCCCTGTTGGTGAATTAGGTATGGCTCTGCACGAGATGTGGGAAGTCTCTGCTCTGCCTTTAGGGTCTCTCCCATATGAAGAATACGTCCCGTGCGAGGCGGAATTGGCACTTCTAGAGAAGCAGGAGCCCGCTTTATTTGAGACCTACCGGGAATTGATGTGTCACCTGTACATTTGCTCCAGCATGCATGGGACCAGTAAGGGAGCTTCATTCAGTTTGAAGAGCTGGGGAAATTATTTGTTCCCCGACTTGGAAGGTACTCCTGAAGCGACTCATTGTGGAGTTGCAGATGAAGACATCTTTCGCCGGATGCAAGAACACTCTCAAGGGGATCTAATTCTGAAAGAAGATGACGGACCCTATGAGAAAGGCGATATTCTTCGGAGTTTCCACCACCAGGCTCGTCGACCGAGTCCCGGAAGGCACTTCTGGCTGATTTTTTGACGGTCTAGTTGAAGAGATGTGTGGTGTCGTCTTCATCTGGCGATGTCATTCATCCAACTGTCTTATTGCCTGCCGTTCGTCTAGTCCATGGTCATTCCCTTGGACTTCTTCCGGCCATGGTATGCTGTATTCAAAGAGGCCTTCGTGCATTGACGGAGGCTTTCTGTAGGCCACCAGCAACGAAGCGGGGAAAGGGGACTATCTTGCCTCGCGACGGGCCAAACCCCAGAATAGGTATGCCATATACTTATTTGATGGCGTGGTTCGCCCTTCACTGCCCTTCCATCATCCAAGTCGGTGAAGAGCCCCCAGAAGGTGTTCGAATGGCACTTCTCCGTTGATTCGAGGGGTGTTCATGGTCAAAGACTTATGTGAATGTGGTCCGTAAACTGCTATGCCGTCATGACGTTTATAGTCTTTTTCGATGCTTCCCCTACATTCACGATGCAGGCTATGGTGAAGAATTCAAGGATGTAGGAGAAGGGCAGACGTCATTGAGTCGGGGAGTTTTCGAGTGGCTGGTTAGCATCCGGCCATCACACTTGTTGTATAGAAGTGGGGACACCTGTTACCTGGAGCTCTATGCGCCGGTCGGTTTGCCCGCCAGTTTGGGTATGACCAACTATATGTAGGCAATCCAAAAAGCAGTCTGGTCTTCATGGGGAGTCTCATCGATGGGGCTCGTGCCTGGCAGTTCTTCATTGCTGGCTGTACTGAGGCGCGGCTGTGCACGCCGTTAAGGACTCCGAACCTTCTGACGACCCTGGGATTCTGTCAGTGGTATAGAACTTCGAACTCCACACCCACTGGATTTCTATTAATTCCTTTGGTGTGAAGTTAATCTCTCAGCGGCTGAAGCGAAAGGTCACTGAGAAGAGCGAGGGTAAGAGGGTTCGTGTTCCAGGCCTCGGGAAATTCATTGTCGTTGATGATAGCGAAGCCTCGGATGCAAGAAGTCCTCACTTTGAAGCGGATACAGGTGCTGAGGCTCCAACAGTTGCTTCTGGTGGGGTAGGTACGGCCCCCATAGAACATGTTGACGTGAAAGAAGTGGAGGAAGAAGATCCTGACATCCACTTCAAGCGAAAGCGGGAAGGTGGATCTCGTAGGAAGAAGGTAGTGAAGAAGCCTCGTCGCTACGCTCCTACGGTTATTGCAGAGGGCGAATCATCTGCAGTGCCTCCTCCTTCTGCTCCATTAGTCATTAGGTTGTCAGCTCCTAGGCAGACTACTAGTAAAGCTGCTCCGGACCCGGGTAAGATCAGCTCTGTTCTTGTAATATACTTCTTATGTGTTCCATATAGCTCATTGTTTACTTTATGATTCAGGAACTGAGGCGGTGAGAAGCCCCAGAGCTGAGGCTGCCGGAGAACAGGGGGAGCATTATGATCCCTTGTTCACTTATAGAGAAGACAATGAAGCTGGCTATTTCGCCGTCTCGGAAGAGTCTGGAGATGATGTGGCTGATGTAGGTCCTTCGGGTGCTGGGACTTCAAAAGAAAGTCCCGTACCTTCTAGCTCTTTTGGGTGGACCACGGAGGGTTCGGCAAGTGAAGGTGGGCCGGCCATTCGTGTTGATTCTGCCAAAGATTTTCCAATGGAGCCTTTAGGGACTGATGCAGCCGTCAAGACGATTGAGGTGACATCATCTTTTGATAGTGTTTTGACCTTTTGACACCTGCTATTTATTATGTCTTGCTTAAACAAAGTCTTGCTACAGGTGTTCCACCTCTGGGTGCATCGACTTCAAGAGAGCCAATCCGTCTTCCTGAGGGAACCAGGGGTGAAACAAGTGCTTCGACCGCGACGAATGCTGCTGAGTTGGATGCCTTGTATCACGGGTTGCCCTCTTATCAGCCTGAACCAACCAGAGGAAATGAAATTGAGGGAACGATAGTCATGAAACCAACCTCACTTCCAACTATATCGGTGAGTGAGATGCCATCGGTTTCGCCAGTGCCACCTATCTTATCAGGCACGGAGCTTAAGGTGATTACTAGTCCTACTTCTCTAATATTGGTGGTTGAGCCAGCTCTCTCGGAAATAATCACTAGTCCTACCTCGGTTGTGACTAGTGTACTGGTTTCGATGAGGACTCCTCCGAGATCACCGACGACCCCTCGTGTTGCTGCAGCCAGTGCTTCTATTATTTCCTCCATAGTGACACCAGTGAAGGAAGTGAAAACTCTGTCTTCAGGGGCTGCTCGTTTGCCGGGAGTAATTGAGGCCGAGAACGAATTCGTGGCTGAGTTAGTCGACAGCTTTTATAAGAGCTTGAAGCGATCCATTGCTTTGGTCTTGAAGGGCTCGACTACCTCATTCTCTGCTTTGAAGGTGGTCCTCTCCCGAAGCATTGACAGTATCCGAGACTTTGGAGGGGATAGCCAGGCCGCCATATTGGAGCTTCTGGTGGACAGACTCGAGAGGGATGTGGACGAATGGCGCCTTCTTAGCCATTCAGATCTGGAGTCTTCAGTTGACAAACAGCTTGCGCATCTTGTTGCTCAGATGCATGAAGCTCATCTCGCCGCTCAAGAAGCTGCTAAGGCCATTTCTTCCAATTTGAAATCCTTGGAGACAAGGAAAGTAGAGCTCGGAGATGCCATAGACGCTTCTAGCAGTGCTCTTCTTGACGCTGAGGATAAAATTGAAAAGGCCAAGGAAATGATCAGGAAGGCTAATCTCCTTTTGTCCAAGGCTGAACCAGTGTGTCTTGAAGAGACTGCCCGGCTTGAACAGTTTAAAGCCCAGAATGATAAAGTCTTACGGCAGCAGCTAGCACAGAGGGCAACCTTGGTTGAAATTGAAGCTCGCTTGGCCCAGACGGTGAGCTTTAATGAGTCCGAGTTAAGGTCACAGGCGCTTATCAGGGCTACTGAAGAGAGGAAGACTAGGTTGGCCACTCTTGAAGAACGGATCAAGTCATATGAAGCGCCGTTATAGCTTGTAATCTGTGCATTCATGTATCCCTCTTTTAGAATCAATAAAAAAATGATTTTATTTTGACTCCCCTGTCGCATTTCCAACTCATTTTATCTTCTGAATTCTCGCTTTCAAGTTGTATCGCAGCCATTTGAGAAAATAGTCCTTACTGGACTAAAAGATAAGACCTGGCTATCTGCCGGTTCAGAGGTCGCAATGACGTAACCGATTAAGAAGCCGCCAAGCTCAAAATTTTATCGTATGATGACAAAGAAATAGTCCTTGCTGGACTAAAGGATGAGACTTGGCTATCTGCCAGTTAGAGGTCGCAATGACGTAACCGATTGAGAAGCCATCAAGCTCGAAATTTTGTCGTATGATGACAAAGAAATAGTCCTTACCGGAGACTTGGCTATCTGCCGGTTCAGAGGTCGCAATGACGTAACCGATTGAGAAGCCACCAAGCTCAAAATTATCATATGGTGACAAAGAAATAGTCCTTGCCGGACTGAAAGATGAGACTTGGCTATCTGCCGGTTCAGAGGTCGCAATGACGTAACCGATTGAGAAGCCGCCAAGCTCAAAATTTTGATGGGATTTGGAAGGAAATGTCAGAGGTATATTGTTAACGTGACAACCAGAAAAGTCCACCAAAGACTGAGTGGGACTCAGAAACTTGTTGGGGAGCTAGGAAATGAATTCCATAGAAGATCATATGTCAGAAGTGTAATGTTAACGTGACAAAAAGAACTTCGTAGGAATTCAGAAAGCAATTTGTCAGAGGTGTAATGTTAACTTGACAAAAAGATATGCATGCTAGAGGTATAATGTTAAACATAGCACGAAAAGATCTCATTTCATTGCAAAAATCGAGAGGATCACTGTCATAGGTTTAATGTTAACTTAACAGCGAAATGGATGCCAGAGGTGTAGTGTTAAACATAGCATGGAAAGGTCTCGTTCTTACTGAGAAAGACGAGGAGATCACTGTCATAGGTTTAATGTTAACTTAACAGCGAAATGGATGCTAGAGGTGTAGTGTTAAACATAGCATGGAAAGGTCTCGTTCTCACTGAGAAAAATGAGGAGATCACTGTCATAGGTTTATATTAACTTAACAGCGAATGGATGCCAGAGGTGTAGTGTTAAACATAGCATGAAAAGGTCTCGTTCTCACAGAGAAAAACGAGGAGATCACTGTCATTGGTTTAATGTTAACTTAACAGCAAAATGGATGCCAGAGGTGTAGTGTTAAACATAGCATGAAAAGGTCTCGTTCTCACAGAAAAAAACGAGGAGATCACTGTCATAGGTTTAATGTTAACTTAACAGTGAAATGGATGCCAGAGGTGTAGTGTTAAATATAGCATGGAAAGGTCTCGTTCTCACTGAGAAAAACGAGGAGATCACTGTCATAGGTTTAATGTTAACATAACAGCGAAATGGATGGAAAGATCTTTATATGTGGTCTTACCATTCCATGGATGAGAATTGGTAAGTGATTTTGGAAAGGGAATCAAATATAAACAGGTTCCTTAGGATTTTTAGCAAATCCTCAGCTGTCAACGGGTTTGATATGCCTTTACCAACTACCGTTTGAGTCGGGCTAGCCATGCTATTCCCTCAGCATGAGGAGTTGTTGAGGACTTATGTTGGGCTTAAAGGCCAACATTTTCCTCTACCCTTAACCGTTAAAGGTGTTGGATCATTTGGTTAGAGCATGTGTAACCTTGATTCTTCTTTGAGACAACCATTGTATGATCAGCTTCCTACTGGTTTATGGATGTATGATCTCATTTGGAGGAAGAGAGGGGGCTCCTTCTGCGTACCTTGGATTTGAAGGTCTTGATCAGAGATGTAATGTTAACTTGATCATGAGAAGGATCCTTAATTAAGGATAATAATTCTTTAAGAACTTGCCATTGATCGGCATCATGAGTAAATCACCATCTGAAGTTATAAGGCGATATGCTCCGTTTGAATAGACTGTTTCTATTACAGACGGTCCCTTCCATTTAGGCTGAAATTTACCTTTGATTTTGTGCGTCATGATCATTGGTCGTCTGACGGCTAAAACCAAATCTCCTTTCTGGAAGACTCTTTGTTTGACCTTCTTATTGAAGGCTTTTGAGATCCGAGCTTGATACAACTCGATGTGCTGCTGAGTTTGTAACCGCCTCCCATCTAAGGCTTCGAGCTCTTGAAGACGCAACCGATCGTTGTCCTCTGATGTGATCTTAGTGATCAGAGCAACTCGTAATGACGGCATCTGGATTTCCAACGGTATGATGCTTCACACCCGTACACCAGGGAAAAAGGCGTATTGCCTGTCGGGGTCCGAAACGTAATTCGGTAGGCCCAAAGACATTCACTAAGCTTCTCATTCCAATCTCGCTTATTCGAGGAGACAAACTTTTTGAGTAACTTAATGATTGTCTTGTTGAATGCTTCCACCAAGCCATTAGCGGCGGGATTATAGGCAGTTGAAGCCACATTCTGAATTCGGTATTTATCGCAGAATCGATAGAATACCTGGCTTATGAATTGGGGACCGTTATCATGGATGATCCGCCTAGGGACACCAAACCGATGGATGACATGGTGTTTGATGAAATAACCACGTTAGAAGTTTTGACTTCAACCAGTGGTATAGCTTCTGCCCACTTTGAAAAGTAATATTGCCAGGATAAACCGGTGCCCTTTTGTCGAAGAGGGGCTGATTGGCCCTACGACATCGATTCCCCATGCTTCAAATGGCCATGAAGCAACAGTTGGGTGGAGCAACTCCGGAGGCTGGTGTATGACGTTCGCATGCATTTGGCATGCTTTACACCTTCGTGCATATTGGATGGCATCGGCTATCATGGTTGGCCATAATATCCAAGTCTATGCAATCTGTCTTTAAGTTTTGGACTTGGCTGATGCGCTCCGCATATGCCGCCGTGTGCTTCTTTAAGCACTTCATGTGCCTCTGAATTAGAAAGGCAACGGAGGAAGACACCGTCATATGAACGACGGTAAAGTGTCTTCAGAGTTGGATCATAATAAAAATGGAGAGACCTTCGTCTGATAGATGCCGCTTCTTTAAGATTGTCTGGCAGCAGACCATGTAGAGCATAGTCGATGAAAGGAAATCGCCAATCTCTTGGCTCAAGATCCGTCGAGATATTATAGACCTCTCTGGTTCTTAACATATGTTTAGAGCAGACAAGGTGTCGAGTCGCCACTGTAAGGTGATACTCGGTGTCGACTGGCAAGGCTAGTGTTGTTGCTAATGCAGCAAGAGCATCTGCCTTAGTATTCTGAGATTGAGATACGTGCCCGATATAAAAGCCATCAAACAGATTAGCCAATTCGATGACTGTGTAATAATAAGGCATCAAATCCTCGTGACGGACCTCATATTCGCCTTTAACCTGATTGATAATCAGTTTTGAATCGCCGTAAGCTTCAAGGTAGCGTACCCCTATTCCGTGGGTGAGCTGAAGACCAATGAGTAGAGCATTATATTTCGCTACATTGTTGGAGCATGATTCCGTCAGAGAAAATGCTCTAGGAAGGACGTGATTTTGTGGAGAGATAAACACAACCCCCACGCCGGCAATGATCCTGCCTTTAGGGCCTATTCGTGATGCTCCATCGAAGAACATCTGCCATATTTCGTCTTCTGAAGTTATATTAGATTCAAAGACTTCATCTGGAATGTCTTCATGAAGTTTTGAGTGTTCCAGAACTGGATGAGCAGCCAAGAACTCTGCAAGGGCCTGGCCTTTAACCGCCTTTTGAGGGATAAAGATCATGTAGTATTGAGACAAAAGAAGCGCCCATTTAGCTAATCTTGAATTCAATGATCCTGGCTTCGTCATGAGAAGACGCAAAGGATTCACTCTGGAGATGACATGTATGGTTTGGCCGACCAAATAATGTCGTGTCTTCTGAACGGCAAAGACAAGAGCTAAGCATTCCTTCTCAAGAGGATTATAGCGGGATTTCGCCCCTATCAGAGGCCTGCTCAGATAATAAATGGCCTGTTCGTGATCATTGTCGTCTTTTTGCGCAAGCAGGGCACCAAAAGAATGGTCCATAGCTTTCACGTAAAGCAAGAATGGTTTCCCAGATGTGGGAGCTACCAGACTGGAGGTTTTGTGAGATATCTCTTGATATCCTCGTAAGCTTCTTGACAAGCTTGATCCCATACAAAGGAAACACCCTTTTTCATGAGTCGGGTGAACGGTTGACAGCGGCCTGAGAGATTTGCGATGAATCTTCTAATATAAGTCAGTCTACCTTGCAAGCCTCTAAGCTCTTTGAGATTCCTAGGTGGATGCATGCTCTGAATGGCTTTGATTTTTTCTGGGTCAAGATGAATCCTTTTGATGTAACAATAAATTCAAGGAATTTGCCACTCGAAATTCCCAAGAAGGATTTTGTTGGATTGCGCATAGGACGATGCCCTGTTCCTTTCATCACCGCAGAGGTAATTAGCACTAAATAGTGCTTTAGCCCTAACTTCGCGGCTAAGAACCTTGGGAATGTCCTTGGGTGCTGAAGCTGCATAAGCACGCTGTCAACACTTAGGGACGATCCCTTAGCTCCGCTGCGAAGGGCGAACAGTGCTTGATGCACTGGAGAGTGAAGCACGCTGTGGTGCTTTATCCGCTATGTTGCTGCGAAGGTGATTAGCCCTAGATGGTGCTTTGGCTCTAAATTTGCGGCTAAAAGCTTGGAAATGCCCTTGGGCGCTGAAGCTGCATAAGCACCGCTATCAGCACTTAGGGGCAATCCCTCAGCTTCGCTGCAAAGAGCGAGTTTAGCACACTGTGGTGCTTTGGTTCCAGCTTCGTGGCAGCGAACATCATGCGTACCTGAGGTACAGTAGCTTCGCTCATGAGAACGAGGCTGGCGCGAGGAGTTACTGCTCTTGAATTAGGCGAAGGCATGATCGCCGTTGTGACTTCGCGGTAGCAGTCTCGTCAGAACAGGCAGGCTCCTTGACTTTTTCTTCATGAGAGAGACGAACTTGTGGCGTAGTTACGCCTGAGGCTTCATACAGAGCCTTCTGCTTTGGCCTCCATATCTGCTTTGAAAGAGGAGACTTAGGTCACAGGGAACCTGACTAGCCACACGCGAGGCTGGGAGGTGTTGGAAAGATTCTGCTTCCGGTTTCTGTTCCGAAACCTTGGCCATGGAGACCTTTCTATGCTTCTGTGCATGGAGCATTGGGCCCACCCAGAGAGGAGTTCTTCGAATTTTCCTTGGTTGAAGTGAACGACTAGGTTTTCGAAGGTGACAGTTTGAAGATTCTGATCTTTGTATTGCGGGGCCTGCTTTCTTGTTACGCCAGAGGACCGTGGTAGGCTCGCAGAGGGCCTCACCTGTCTCCACAGAGACTTGCTTCGAAGATTTAGCCAAAGGGGCTCTGGCTACACCGGCTTTCTTGAATTCAGATAGTAGACCCGAAGGTCTGTTCATCGCATTGCGACACTTGATTCTCAACAGTGGAGAATTCGTTCCTCAGCGGAGTCGCCATCTTGTTTTCCATTGATTTGCAAAGGGGAAAACTTACAAAAAAAGAGGTCGAGGAGCTAAATTACAAGTAACACAAAGATTACAAGTAGATCTCCTCTGAGATTCTGGAGAAGTATGCCGATAGGAGTTGTCAGCGCAGCGCGACCACTTTGTCCTTTACGATGCGATCGATGGGATTCCCTTCTCGCCTAGTTCGGGGAATCGGAGAACAGAAGGTTGGTAGAACCCTCTTATTACTTCTCAAAACTGCCTCCACTTGGGAATTCCTTCTCGCTGGTTTCAGAAATTCCTTGAGAGGAAGGAAGGTATTAGGGTATCAACACCCTGATTAGAGAAGCAGTTCTTTGAATTCTTGGAATTCTTGGAAGTAAGAGAATAGATCTCTGTTTAGCCGTCTCTCTCTGCCTATGCGCGTGTGTCTGTCGTTGTGCCTAAGGGGCTATTTATAGGGAAAGCAGGGGTATAATTGTCCCTTGAAAATCTGGGAAACAGATTGAATCAATCTGTTTAAATTTGGAAAGAAGCATTGCTGCGAGGCTAGAATCAACTTCTGCGAAGTTAGAAGTAGCAGGTAGCGCGATCTCCTGATCTGTTTTGATTCTTTCCATATAATTGGAAGATCTCTCCTGATCTTCTTACTTGTTTAGGAGAGTCAAGAGATTATGGTAAACAACTACCAAATTTGATCTCAGATTTGATCTTGATTAGATTTGATCCTGAATAGATTTGATCTCATCTGGAGATTGATTGGTCAAAGGTGACCATAAAAGACCCGCAGCGGAGCTGCCACGTTGAGCTCGCAGCGGAGCTGGAAGGAGCATCTGGCGAAGTCAGAAGAAAGCTCTTCAGCGGAGCTGGATAACATCTGTGGCGAAGCTACCGAACATCCTTCTGCGCGATTGCGTGTGACTTCGAGCGAAGCTAACTCTCTGCGGAGTTAACTGAGTACTTCAGGCGAAGCAGTAAGTTAGCTCCCTGATGGAGCTTTGAACGGCTCCAAGGCGAAGTTGGACAAACTTAGCCTCTCAGGTGAGGCTATCCCCTCGAGCTCATATGAGGCTAAGTGTTAAGCTAACTGTAACGCCCGATCCTGACGGATACGGAGACGTCACTGCGACGTATATACGTAGGTCAGAAAATGCCCCCACGCATATTACGCTAAGCAATAAGTACAACAAGAATCAGAGTACACGACTAAGCGTGGTATTCATACATATGCCAACTTAAAAAGTACAACTACAAAGCTATCACAGGATATGATAAAGTATACACATTACATGTGTATTACATCACAACCAAGTCCAAAAGTAAGATTTACAATATAACACAAAAAAAGCTCACGAGTTGGATGAAGATCCCGTGAGTCAAATGGATAGGTCTGGCACGAAGAACAGGAATAATCTGCCTGCTCACTAAAGAAAGCTTGATCCTCTGTGGATGGCTCCACTTCGATCCAAGCTTCAGAACCTGAATATGCAAATCCAAGGGAGTCAAGATCTCATAACAATAATCAGGGCTACAGCCAAATGGCTAAGAGACAGAATAAGTAAGAGGGAACAGTATGATACATGTAAATCAGCAAGTAATAGGAGCATAAAGAGATAAGGTCTGCATATAAGGATCCACAGTTAGAATCTATTATTATTATTACTTGTCTTACTGTGATATCTAGCTATGTGACCCAGCGTCCCAGCACACATAGATCCATATCCTAGTAAAGCAAGGTTGTTATTGGTAACCAGCGGTTGTATCGACGAACTATGTTTACAGTGGACCCGTACATACCGGGATAATGGTCCAGGATTGTTCCGTTGCTTGGTGATGGAAGCCAGCCGCTAGGCTAACAGGAGGGACTTATGTATGCCCTTATCATGATGGTTACAGTAAGGAGGGAGCAAGCACTCCCCTCGGTCCCCTGGTGGCCCACAGGTCAGACCGGAACATGAGTTGCACAACATTCCTAAAACCACTGTAAACACGAACAACATATCGATATCCGCATGTTTTCCCCCGACCCAATATAAGTTGGTCCATTTTATACAAAAATCAAGTGTATCATGCTTGGTTCAAGTGATGGCATGATAAGTGGTGATATCCATTTATTAAC
>JAVJIF010027279.1:0-86680 GCA_038442645.1 Agave tequilana | reverse complement strand
TTGGCAAAGAGAATTTGTCAAGTGGTGTACAAGGTGTTGATTTGGGTGTACAAAATCAAGGATTGGAAAATCTCAAGCAGATTGCTTGGGGACTGGATGTAGGTCACGAGGATCGAACCAAGATAAAATCTCTTGTATTTGCGTTTGCATCTTTCCGCGATTTATTTCCCTTCTTGCAAGTTATTTTATTTAATGCTAATTATCTTTGTTTGAGTGTTGTATTGACATAACATTTACGATCCTACATCTAACTCAATCAAATTTTGACGTCATTGCGGAGATCGAACTGGGTCACCCGCGTGACAGCCGGGAATACTCACCACTATATTAAAACAACAAGCAGAATCCCCACAGGATAAGATAATGAGATATTCAACGAAGTGAAGATAAATGTGCCACTTCTTGATGCCCAACAAGTCCCATCCTATGTAAAATTTATTAAGGACATGTGCACTAAGAGAGAAAGACTAATGTACCAAGAAAGTCTTCTTAACCACTAACATTAGTGAGCTACTGTCAGGTCCGATCCCTGTCAAGTACAAGGATTCAGATTGTCCCACCATTGCCTGCACTATACGACAAGCTGAGAAAATTCGTGCACTTCTTGACTTAGGGCAAGTATCAACCTGTTTCCATTCTCAGTTTATCAATAACTCAGGTTGGGCGATCTTAATCCAACTCGAGTTACAATCCAACTGTCTGATCGTTCTGTGAAAGTTTGAAAGGGAAAAATTAATGATATCCTTATCCAGATCGGGGAGTTTATCTACCAGTTGATTTTATAGCTCTTCAGACACAATCTATGTCCAATCTAAGGCTCAAACTCCTATTATCGTAGGGCGTCCATTCCTTACTACTGCCAATGGCTATTACTAATTGTAGGAATGGGGTCTATGAGATTAACCTTTGGGGATATAACTAGAGAAGTCAATATCTTCAACCTAGAAAAAAACTCATAAGACCAAACATTTGAGGTAAAACTTTGTTGAAAATAATTGTGATGAAGAAAGTAAAGGTATAGAGAATGAGTCTCTGTTTCTTGATGAATTATTTAAGAATGAATGCGATATATAATGAGAAGGCATATGTCGGAGGATCCTATTTTAGAGTACCCTTTAAAAAAAAAATTAATTTGAATATCTTCACTTTCGATGAGCTAACAATGATATATCGCATGAGAATATAATTCAAGAACCTCCGATGACCTACTCTTTGAAAAACCTCTTCGAAGAAGAACTCATGATTTGGGACGAACCAAATAAGGATATTTTGGTTAATTATACACCTCCAGGAGAAAATATTGACCTAAGTTTTGAGGAGAAGTATAGAGCTGAAATACAATTTCTACGCATTCATAACGAGGAGTTCCAACTGAGAAGTGTAATGGTGATCAATTTTTGAAATATGGATGTGAAATGTGAGGAATAAAAGCTTAAAGAAGGTGAGACTGGGAGGAATAGAGCAAAATGATAAAAAGATGCCTCCCCACTATGCCCATAAAAGAACCCATTAGAATGATGGAAGAGAGCTATAGGGGATGGACTTAAAAAGATCTAGGTGTGAGAGAAACATGATGTTGTACATATTTTGTAACTATATATATTATATATATATATATATATATATATAATTTTTTAGTACCTCTTTTACATTCCATTTCATGATCCATACATTTCTTTCATATATTGGGGCCCAATGCATGAGATAGGTGGGGGAGGACTCTAAAATGACTAATATAAAAAAAAGAAAAAAAGAAAAAAATAATAATATATATAAAACTTTTGAAAGAAAAGAATAATATTTGATACATTTTTTGTAAGAAATTAAGTTAATTTTAAGGAATAGGAACATCATAATTAGGATTTCTTTTACTTGATCAAAATAAAATGACTTGTTTAATTTTCAGAGTTAAAAAGAAAATTGGTGAAAGTAATTTAGTTTTGATTTTTACCTTGAAGAAATATGCACATTTTATACAGTTACACACTTATGATTCAAAAATAAGATTCTTATGCCTTATAAAAAAATATATACATATATCTACGAAAAATAAACAAATCAAATTATTGATTAGCTCAGTGCTTTGGCCTAAGCAAGCCTTGGTATTTATGCAAAAGATAATTAGATAAGTTTGAATATATATATATATCCTCTGATTAAGTTGGGTATTTGTGCCTCATGAAGCATAAGTATTTACGCTTAAAAGGGGTACACTTTATAAATAAAATCCTTAGTTTTGTGGCCTTATTTGCTCGAGTGTTTAAGTCTTTAGGGGTGTTTTCTCACCTGGTGCCCTAAGATTGTCCAGTTTTGGTAGTCACTAACTAAAGGCTCGTTATATGGGCAAATTAGAAAGCCTAATGGAATTAAAGAATAATACCACCAAGATAAAAAAATATATAAAAATATAAGGATATGAGTTAAAGTTAAAGAACCCTTAGTCAAAACTTCACGGTCATGAAGGTGATATGACTTAAGGTAAAGTAATAGACTAAGATGAGAAAACACATTTGACTCGTTACTTGATTGATGACATGTTTTTGAATAGAGACTAAGTTTAGGAATGAAAAGTTCGATATCTTATAACTTATAGATTACTTGAACTCTTACAAACAATACCTCAAATTTTTTAAAATGCTTTTCGAAAATACTAACATTTTTTCTCTTTCTTTATGGATTTTGTGGGTGAAATCCACTGTAAATCCTTACGAGACAAAACTCGTCCTCTAGGGGTAACCTAGAGGTTTAACGGCTTGTTGCACATGCTCAGTGCAATCGAGTGACCTACGAAAGTGGTCTAATGATTGACTAGGATTAGTTTGATGTTTTGCTCGAGGGCGAGTAAAAGATAAGTATGGGGGTATAATCGGTTACAAATATGCATATATATTATCACATTGCCTTATTTATTATCTAATAAATCCTATTAATAAGTCTTGTTTTTATTTATAAAATGCAGGCCGCTATTGCTAAAAGAAAAGGGAGAGAAACGAGCCCAAAAGCCCATTAGAATTTTGATTTAATTATTCAGAATTAATTCGAAATCAGAAAATCAAGGTCGATCGTGGTAAATCAGAGAAGTTGAAGATCGGTTAAAACAAATCTTTTCAAATCAATCGGTTAAAGCTAAAAATCAAAGGACGTTTTGTCAAATCCGGGAGCTGAAATGGGGAAACCAGCATAAGATAAAGGTGAATCACCAAACGAGGCATCACAACCAACAGGTGTGGCCACCAGGCCACACCATGGCCGCGGAAACGTGGCCAAAGCTGCGTTTTTGCGGCTTGGTTGGATTTCTTGGGGGAGCATTTGCTCCCCCTTTCTTCGTACACCTCCCCTTTTTGGTTTTTGCCTATAAATACTGCATTTTGTAGAGAAAAAGGTACCAGAAGTTTGTTTAAGTTTTTCTCTTTATTTTTAGGATTTAGATTCTTTGTTTGATAGTATTGAAAAGTTGTAGCTCTGGTTTTTTTAATTTGTAGTTCATTTCAAAATACCAGTGAGAGAGATAGAGTGATTGTAACCTGAAGTTGAAGTGACATCAATAAAGGATCAAGCTTTCTCTTCTTCTACTCCAATTCATGGGTATGTCTTGTTCTATTTACATGTCTATTTACATCATTCATGAGTAGCTAAACTTGTTTTCTGGGCTCACTATTGTCCCTCTCTTCGATCCCTCTTATTTTAAATGATTTTGATATAAAGAACCCAACGGAGTCATATTGTATGTCTTAAACTAAGCCTTTCTTCTTTGAAATGTTCTTGAAGGCACATGAGGATGAGTTTGGATTTCTAAATTTCTATTTCTTTTAAAATATTACTTGAACTTGTTTTTATTTCATACTTGTAATAAAACTTGATGATTTAAAATTCAATTCAAGAGGATTTCTTAAGAAAAAGAATGAACTTTTTCAAACAGTCTTATTTGCTTTGCTTAAAACCTTCAAAACTAAAGCTCAAGTTTTTACCTATGATCAAGTTGAGGCACTAAGAATTTTAAGAGAAGAACACATCGTTGTGTAGTAAGATAGTGAGTCCAGATCTTTTTCCTATATTAAAAATAACCAAACAATCTTCAACATTTTTTAAAGATCACCGTTTTCAAAGCCTTCTCTAAATTTTCAATTTTTCTTTTAATCATTCCTTTACTCTCCATTCTCTTTTTAATATAAAAAAAATAAAAAAAAAGCACCAACACCATTCTTTGTTATTCAACAATTCATCGAAAAGCTTCTATTGCATTCCTCCTCGTGGACACGACCTGTTAGCCCAAAATTAGACGGTAATTCTCACTATTTTCAAGTATAATCACCATGCCAATTAGATTGTGCCTTCCACACTCCATCAATGCTTTAAATATGTATATGATAAGGCCATGGTTAGGATGGTGTTTCAGAAGGGTGGAGAACTACTTTACTAATTCTCTACTTATAAAGAGAACGTTAAAGTGGTGAACATACCGTTGCCCAATGACTTCGATAGCTATTTGAAAAGGAGAAAGAGCAGAAGTTTAGAGTAAACCGTGCAGGTACATATATCGATGTTCAAACTCTGGATATGTATGTAGAGTTAATGTGCTCCTTTGAACTACCGTTTGTACTAAAAGTTATAACGAGTCATATCCGTAGGGAAGATTTGTGATGGAAGCTTTCTTAGTTCTTATTGTTCTTATTTTTGGAAAGGAAAGAAAGTCCTTCTTTGTTAAAGAATTAAAAAAATGAAATAAAAAGAAGATGACGAATCCCTTTGTGTTAAGAAAAGAAACATGAAAACGAGAAAGGTAGAATGAAAATGGTGAATGAAATGGTGTTTGGAAAAGTAGAAAAGAAAAATGGACTTTATTTAAGAAAGAAAGTTTCTTAGAAATTAGGAGAGTTTTTATCAAATAGAAAAAAAGCCATAACTAATTAACATCTACACTACTAACTTACTAATCTCTTGAATGAATTGTACCTCATGTAGATTCATTGGCATATTGTCCATCTTGCTTCATCAAGTCAAAGAGTTGGCCAAATTTGTTGAGATGTCCTCTCTTAGCTTAGTTAGGTGGCCTCCTTGGATCATAAGCTCCCAATAGGTTCACAAGAATGAATATAAGAATTTGAGATCACAATTTAGGTATGCATAATAAGAATGTTAAGCTCATTAGATCATCAAAGTCATGGTTTAGCTAGCATGAAATAAGAAGCTAGTGCATTAATTTGTTAGCATACTAAGGTAATCACATCATCATGTTTCATCAAGGCTCTTGTTAAGAAAACAAGACTCTAAATGAGGCACATATGAATCATATGTAGGAATCACAAAAACCTTCATAAGATAAAAAATAACGCTCATCTTCAATGGGAATTAAAGAGACTTGTTAAGCATAAGATTAGAAATTATAAACATCCAATGAATCACATGAGTTAGTATCATCCAAAAGTTAGTAGTTAGTAGTTGTTAGAGGTTAGCTAGTCATATTAGAAGGTTAGTTAGCCATAGAGAAGTAAAGCAAAGAAGAAAGCATGGTAGACTAAGGTGCAGGAATTAAGGCTTGAAAGTAAAAGAGCAAGAATTAAAGAGCAAGATATTAGAGGAGGAATATCATAAGCTTTGCATTTGATTATCACTCTCAATTATAGATATTTCACTCTCCCCTCTCTCTCTTTTCTGGAATCTAAAATGGAGAAAATAAAATTATAGAGAATACTAAAGAAGAACCTAAGGAAATCCTAATCCTTCTCCTAAAGCTTATAGCTATCTCCTCCTCAACAATAGAGGCCCTAAGGGTCTTTATATAGGCACCAGGAGCTCATCGCTTTCAATCGTATCCACAGAATCTAACGCTACATCAATGGTCCAAGTTTTGCCACAGATCTGCGACCAGAGCCGCGTTTCCGTGACAGAATCTGGCCGTTATGCCAGCGATCACGCTGACAGGCTGTCTCTGCCCAGGTGGGTGCGAGATTCTAGAACTATGAGAATATTTCCTGTTTTGTTGCAGATGTGTGCTTCTTTGGATTGGGTTCTTTTTAATCTCCTTCAAATCTTTTAATTAGCTTGGATTTGGACCTTCTTCTTTATTAAAGAGTGGACCTGAAATTTAAGAGAAATAGCCATTAAAATCTCTTTTTATTGAAAATATGCATGAAAATGTGATGCAAAATGATACAAAATTTAACTCTTATCACACCCCCAACCTAACTTTTGCTCGTCCTCGAGCAAAATAAGCAAAGAAAGAATAAATCCTGATTAACAAATCCTAGCTGAGCATGTGCAACAAGCCGTTAAATCTCTAGGTTATCCTAGAAAGGGAGTTGTCTCTTGAGGGTTTTTAGCAGATTACACTCACAAATCCAAGAAAGAGAAACATGTTAGTGATTTTTCACAAAGGAAAAAAGAAAGAAAGAAAGCTTATAATCCATTTTTGCAAAAAATAAGTGATCTTCTGTTTTTAGGTTACCCCAAACTATTCCTTCTTATTATAAGTCTCTATTTGAAGTTTTGTCTTCAATTAAGGTTAAGTTTCATAAGTAGGATGAGCATCTGATTTTATATCAAGCCTAAAAATATACATTTATATGTGTGAGGAATTGCTCATAGACTATGATACCCTTTACTTGTATTTATTATTATATAATTTTAATTTTCATATAAACATGTACGCACACTTATTTATTTCCTTAGCTTCATTAGGCTTTCTATTTTTCCTATGTAGCGATCCTTTTACCATGACTCCCAGACCAGATGATCTTAGAGCAACAGATGAGGATACATCCCTAAGGTTCAAGAACTCGAGTAAATAAGGCCACAAATGCTAAGAACTCAACCAACCTTAGGCGTGACTGATATGCGTCTTAAGGCACAACTAACCAGCTTAATTGGTGATTAAGTATTTATTTATATTTACGATTTTTTACTTCTAATTTTTTTCTTTTTCTTTTTAATATATTTTATATAAATAAAGGAATTTATTCTTTGTTTAATCCCTCAACATGTAAATGTATATAATACATAGAAAAAATTCAAAGCTAATTATCTTTCTATTCTTTCTTTCTTAACTTAAAAGTCCAACAATTCTTCTTATTTAACTTATATTAGAAATCCTAGTTTAGAGTTTCCCTAATTCTAAGATCAAGTTAATTTTTTTTAAATGAATCAAAAGAAAAATTTCTCTTTCCTTTTTTTAATATATAAAGAAATAAAAATCTAAATTACTTTTTTAAAAAAAAAAGTCAAAATCTAAGTTAGTTCTAAAAGAAACATAAATCCTAAAAAAATCAAAATCTAAGTTAGTACTCACCCCCATATCTATCTCATGCATTATCCCCAATATACGCAAATAAAACATATGCATGAAATAAGATAGTGAAAGGAATCACCATCTCCTACGGCTGGACCGCCGTGGTGCTTGGACCGGCTGATTGTGATCCTCAAGCCCTCTTTAAGACGATCCAAACGAGTGGTATGCTCCTCCATTTGCTTCCTCTACCTAATCTGGCCCTTAAAATTTTTTTTCATGCCTTTCATATGGAAGACATGAATGCTCTAGAATCAGTAGGTGGGGACTGCTGCCAAAAACTAGGCTCATCATCCTCCTAATAGTTCCTCAGAAGAGGATTCTGCTTGGGCGTCCTCAGGTTGGACACTAGGGTCCATACGGTATGTAAACAACTATTGTATGCATTTTTATCCATTCTGGTGCAACAAATACGTGGTCATATGAATTGAAGACTTTGTCTGGTAGGAAATTCTTACACAAACGAGTCATTAATAAGGGATGAGAATATTTGGCGCCTTTAGTGCGTATAGAGTTGGTGATGAGACAGTTGAGTATGATTGTGTTAATACAGACTGTGTGCTGTTTGTCATCAGATCATGAATAATCTGCAACACTGACCTATTGAAAGAAGTGGTATGGTTAGGCTGAGGATATTGAGTTGGATCTAGCATTCAACACAATGTATATTCCTAAAGGTTGTACTGACTTTCAGCCCACAGTCCTGCTCAGTGCAACGAGCATCCAGGATGATCTTCTACCTATCAAAGGAGGGGCTCGCTTTGATGTGGGTTCCTGGGGACTTGCGTGTATCCTCTATCATATCAATAGTGATAATGACGTCCCCGGTATCCAGATGCACAATAAACTGATGAGCATCGAGGTCTATGGTGGTCTGATCAAGACTAGAGTGAAGATTTTAACGAGTTCAGGACAATAATAGGCTTCATACTTTTAATTATCATAACCAATGTGAACCAATTTCACTCCCTAATCTTATCAAAAAATATATGGCCATACCCATTGATAACGCTAAGGATCCTAGAAAAATTCTTTTATGCAAAAATATTGGTGCCATGCATTGAAATTCAGATAAGAAGATAGGAATTTGCTAACCTCCGCAGGGATTCGTGGGGAGAATTGAAACTGAATTGCAAAGAGCAATTCACACGTAAACACACAGAGCTTTCTATAGATCTGGGATCTACAAGGGAAGACGACCGCGTAGAAATTTCATGGCACGCAGGAGGCAACAAAATTGCCGTGGATATGTGGATTCGGCAGAGAAAACGAGACAAGGTTTGGGAAGCAGAGGTGGGATTTTTTTGGTGGCGGTGTGCTCGCTCCTCTCAGATCTGATCTCAAAATTAAGGTAGAGGGACGGGAGAGGGGTTGAAGGGTTATATAGAGGCCTGAGAAGGGTGCTTTGTCTTTTTTGACCCAAGGTAAAGACGTAAATAGTTTACCTAGGGTTATTTCTGAATTTCATTGGTTAAGAATGGGTATATTTACAAGAGAGATAACCTAGGTGTCATATCAATTAAATCCTATTTTTCATGTTTTTATTTATCATGCTATATATATTATATTAAGGTAAAAGAAAGAAAAAATTGGCGGTATTTACAAGAAGGGTCCTAACGATTTATAATGAATGATAAGAAAATTTGAAGGAGGGCCTAGTCACGTGTAGACTGGGTCACAAAGACCCAGTTCAAAAGTCCTGTGTGACTCAGGCTCAATAATGTAGAATGGTTTCAATCTTTAACCATTGACTTTAAAAGTGTTACTATTTTGGGATCAGAGATTTTTACTGCACCATAAGAAAAAACTATGCACACAAGATGGGATCCTGACCATCGTGTCTTTAGTTTACCAGAAAAGAGGTGGAGCTTGGAATTGTATAACAGATCTTTTGTCCAGGGATAAAATTCTTTCTATTTATGGATTGGTCATGGAGAATTTGGTTCAATATTTAGAAATCCGAGCAGTATCATAAGCTTCATTTCGTATTTCTTCAAGCTGAGAAATCTGCAATTTTCTTAAGTCACCAACTTTCTTCAAGTCAAAATTCAGTTGTCTAATAGCCCACAAAGCACGGTGCAAGATCCACGAGCAAATGGTATGATTTTTCAAATATCACTTGATATGGAGACATTCCTATGACAGTTTTATAGGGTTCGATAAACCTATAGTGCATCGACAAGCATGATAGACCATCATTCCTATTCTGTCCTCCGGTCTTCTTCAAGATAAGTTTAATTTATCTATTTGTTACCTCCACTTGTCCATTTGTCTGAGGATGGTAGGTCGTGGATAATTTGTGAGAAATAGAGTACTTCCATATTAGCGCTTCAAAAGCCCGATTGTAGAAATGACTCCCGTGTCGCTTATTATCGCACGGGGGGCTCCGAAGCGTGAAATGATATTTTCTCTTAAAAACTTGATGACAACTTGATTGTCATTTGTCCTAGTTGGAATAGCTTCCTCCCACTTAGAAACATAATCTACGGCTACCAAAATGAATTGGTTCTCGTAGAAAATTAGAAAGGGTCCCATGAAATCAATACCCCACAAGTCAAAAATTTCTACTTCCATGATTGGTGTAAAGGGCATCATGTCCTTGCATATGATTCGACCCATCATTTGACATCTTGCACAGAGTTTGCAAAAATTCTAAGAGTCCTTAAAGAGAGTGGGCAATAGAAACAACTCTGAAGAACTTTTCGGCGATCTTTTGTAGACTAAATTGTCCAACATGCAAAATCATGACAAAATGTCAATCCACTGTGATGTTCATCCTCAGGAAGACGCCTTCTAATGATCTGGTCAGGACAATATTTAAATAGACATGGTTCATCCCAAAAGAAGAATCGTACCTGTGTTAAAAGTGGTGCTTGTCCTGTTTTGACCAACTAGAAGTGTTTGCCAGTTGCAAGGTAATTTGCAATGTCAACCTACCAGGGCTCTTTACACATCACTAAGATGTGTTCGTCAGGAATTTTCATATGCACCTTGTGACTGTGAAAATTTTGACTAAGGGTTCATTAACTCTAACTCGTATGCCTTATTTATATATATATATATATAATATATATATATATATATATTATATATAATATATATTATATATTATATATATATATATATATTTGTGGTATTATTCCTTAATTCTATTAGGGTTGCTAACCTGCCCATGTAACGAACTTTCAATCGATGACTCCCAAACCAAACGGTCTTAGGGCACCGGGTGAGAAAACACCCTAAGAACTTAAGGACTCGAGCAAACAAGGCACAAAATTAAGGATTTTATTATATGAATCACTTTTAGGCGTGAATACTTATGCTTTATGGGCACAAATACCCAGCTTAATCAGAGGATTATATATATATATATTTCTCAAACTTATCTAATCATCTTTCACATAAATACCAAGGTTTACTTAGGCCAAAGCACCTAGCTAATCAATAATTAGATTTGTTTAACTTTCATATATATTTTTTCTTTTTTTCTTTTTTTATAAGGCATAAGAATCTTTGTTTTGAACCCTATGTGTGTAAGTGTATGAAGTGTGCATATTTCATTAAGGTAAAGATCAAGACTAAATTATTTTGACAAATTATCTTCCTAACCCTAAAAATCAAACAAATAATCTTATTTTGACCAAGTTTAAGAAATCCTAATTTTGATTTTCCTATTCCTTGAAATTGACTTAATTTCTTACAAAAAGTATGTCAAAATATTGTTTTTATTTTCAAAAAGTTCTTAAAAGTAAAGAAAATGTTAAATTTTTTTAATAAAAAGAAAAACCTAAGTTATGTTAGAACCCTCTCCCACACCTATCTCATGCATTGTCCTCAATGTATGAATTAATGCATAGATGTATGAAAAAGAAAAAAGGGAAGGAAATATTACCTTAAGGCAGTGGTTCCGGTGGTGGTCTGATGGTCCATGAATGCGGCCCAATCGACGTTTCGTGGAGTTCGGAGGAACCCACCAAAATCTCTTTTATATAACCACCAAAATGATGTATATATGAACGTTTTTTATTAAAATTAACCCCATCTAATTTCAAATGCCATAATTAATTTCGGAGTCAATTTTATCAACCGCCTTGTCCCAAAATGGAGTGTGAAAAGATAGAATGATTGACTTGGACTCAGGAAGTATTGGAACTAATACCGACTCATGAAAGTGACTTAAGTCAAGTAAAGGTTCAAGAGTCGAGATGGCTTAGGAAGTGGGTCCAAATTAAGAAGTTGAAACTCAAGTTCACATTTAGTTTCCCACAATGGAATATGACTTAATATTGGTGATTCAAGTTTAAGAATGACATTTGTGGAATCAAAACTGACTCTAAAATATACCCAAGTCGGGTAACAAAAAAGGAGTCAATATTGATTCGAAAATTTGAACTGGATCACAAATTGAGAATCTAGGTCACATTTCTCTTTGAGTTTAATTTATAAAAATGAGAACTTGCCAATTTATCAATAGGACTTTCTAAAGTGTGAAATTGGTCAAGTTTAAATGATGATCATCAAAGAGGGTGATTCAATTGCAGATGAATTGGCACAGGATCCAATGTTGACTCGGGAAAAGATTGAAATCAGGTGAAGACATCGGAGTCATTATTGAATCAGGAAGTAGAATTGAATCACTAAGTTGAGATTCAGAATCATATTCATTCTCAAGCTCTATTTCAGTAAAGGAATAACTTGCCAAACTTTCAATATCATTTTCAAAATTTAGAGTTGGGCAAGTTCAAATGATTGTGCTTAAATGGAACCTTATTTTTCAAAACAATATGACTCTTTAGCTCTAATAGAATGGTTAACGATATTAGAACTGGCCAAACGGTGAGAATGTAGAGTTTGGACCATCATATCTATGTCATGATTACGAGCGTTTTGAGCCTGAGTCATGGCTTCAAGCATCTTTTCATAGTTGATAGGTTCATCATTTTGTTGCGATTGGTCTTGAAAAGATGAAGTTTTGTTTTAGAATTAGTGGTAAAATGTGAGTCCATCAGATTTTATGATTGTTGTTTGGACTCATGCATACTCATTTCCAAAATTGATGGTTTTCTATTTTGAACTGGTAGAACGGAGTATGAATCTTGAAAATATTGTGGACAAGGTGGATAAGGAGGACAAGTTGTTGAAAATTGGATTCGGGGGAGGTGAATCCCCACTGACTCTGTGAAAAGTTAAAATTATTCTGAAAAATAAGGTATAAGATTGGGAGCATGGGTTATATTGATTCGGATAAGACCAATCCGGCACACTAGGTTGGTTAAAGTTATGATATGTCAGGTTGGTAATATCCGAAAAAGAGGTTGATGTGTAATATGGATTACCATTAAAATTGAAAAAATTGTTGTTATAAGCCATATCACACAATAAAACACAAACAAATAAGCAAACAAAAAAGAAAAAAATCTAACCTAAGTTAGGGTAGACCTTTGACCTAGACGACTCCTAACTGGTTAGACTTTCCATAGGAGGTATAATGCAGACTTTGACCACAAGCTAATCAGTCAGGTCAGGGTAAGATTGGTGGGAGGTTATTCGTCAAAGACGTTCCTTAATTAAGTAACCACCAACCTTCGGGCTTTCGGCCCTAATCCCCTTCCTAGACACTGATTTGGTAGGAGTCAAATTCCAACACCTTTCCCCCTTAGGATAATCTCCTAATTGAGTCCGAGATGTCCGTAGGGCCAACATCTACTTATTTTAGTTAGGCTTGGTTTGTGAGTGAGGAGATTGTTTGTGGGCTAAGGGAGGGTAATGACTTCCCTACCTTATCTTGTTTATAGGACAAGCCCTTAGATCAATTTAGTGCAGTGTACAAGAAAGCAACACTTAAGCAATGTAAATAATCCAAAAGTGTTCTTATACTAGATGTAATGAAATAGTTACGTACCTTTGCTCCAGTACTCTTCAATAGTAAATAGAAAATATAATGAAATAGACACGTGCCTAAATGCAAAGTCTAAATCATTTTTAGCATTTACAATCATCATTTTACTGTTGAAGTTAGAAAGTAAATACAGTGAGACAAATAAGAAATAAATGCTACAGATATTTAAACTATGCAATTCAGCCAACCTGTAGAAAATACAAGTTAGTCGTTCGCTTAGTTTACCACAGAACTGTAGCAAATCTGAGGGCTTCTTGGCTCTGCTTTCTTGAGCAGAGTCCAAGGTCACTTATGTGTCCACTGCAGCAAGAATTCCTTGTTGTTAAATCTGTACAAAAAACAAAGAAGAAAGTTAACCAAAAATGTAAATTTAAAGAGAATTACTTACCATCCCTCCCCAGCAACGGCGCCAAAATTTGATTGAGGTTGAACTTGCACACAAATACAGAATTCAGAACTAAGAATGAAAAGTGCAAGTTACTCAATTCTACCGCAATAGCAAGTGGCTATGCGAGTTGTGATCCACAAGGAGGGACTAGCGATGGAAGCTTGTTTAGCAAGTTCTCTTTTATGCTACAATTAATGGTTAAAGTTCTTCTTTAGGTTCTTAAAAAGAAAAGAAAAATAAATTACAATGATGTTAGGCAGAAAGTGAGAGATTGGGAAGACGGAGAAACCAGAATTGGATATGTACAAAGAAATGGAAATGAGTGATAAAGAAGTGGGTGTTGTTGGTGTTGGTGATCTAAACTAAAAAAATAAAAGAAAAGAAAGAAAAAATTAAAGAAATACTTACCTCCTTTGGTTGATGACTTACCTGGAAACCTTGCATGTTCTACCATGCTTCGGAGGCGTTCAACGCATAAGTCATAAGATCGAGCTCAGTCCCCATTCGCATTACATCATCAAGAAGAACAAGAATGAAATGATACGGAGTCTTGAGAAGGAGAACATCTTCATGAAATATCGTTGGCACTCACACAAACATTGTTATACTGATGCTTCTAGATTCAATTGAATGCTCATCATAATCAAAAGAGGAAAAGTAGAAAGAAGAAGAAGAAAACAAAAGTAAAGACAAACATCAAAAAAAGTTACCTTTTATTGCTTGCAGAAACGATGGAAGAAAGGAGGAGGTACATCGGTGTCACTCTCAACATAAGCCTTTCTCTTACTTACATGAATCTCAGTCTAAACTATACTAATAGAGAAATAAAATTACATCAAAAGATAATAAAAACCTACACTACAAAGAATGAAAAACTAGATTAAATCCTATCTCTGCATGGTCGTCCCTGTACGCTCTGAAAATCCCAGTATTTATAGGCAAAACCCACCATAGGAGAGCGTATGAAGATGGGGGAGCAAACGCTCCCCCTAACTCAGTAACAAAGCCGCGGAAACGCGGCTTTGGCCCTGTTTCCGCGGCCCCACACCCTGTTGGTGGTAGTCCCTGATTTCGCGTTCTGGCTTTATCTTCAGCTGGATTTCTCATTACAGCCCCGAAATTGTGATAAAACGCCTTTGATCTTTGGCTTCAACCACTTGATTTGAGATGATTCATTTCAATCGGTTTTCAACCTCTCTGATTTACCAAGATTTGCCCTGATGCCCTGATTTCGAATTTATTCTAATTTAATTTAGAATTTGATGGGCTTTTGGGCTCATTTCTCTTCACTCTCCTTTAAGAATGGGCCTACAAATAAATTAAACAATAATTAGGAACAAGCAGAGTTTATTTTATAATAAATATGAGAATATGATAATAAATGTACAATCTTAGTGACCGATCACTAGCTTTAGCATCCTTCTTTTGCATCAAATACCTGAGGGTGGAATGGTCAGTGAAAATCATTGTTTTAGACCCAAGTAGATATTTGCGGAATTTATCCAACGCAAATACAACTGCTAAAAATTTCTTTTCAGTTGTTGTGTAATTGAGTTGGGCCTCATTAAGCATCCTACTTGCATAATAAATCACATGTTGCCTGTTATCAATGCGCTGTCCTAGGACAATAGCTATGCATAATCAGAGACGTCACACATGACTTCAAAGGGTCTATTCCAATCAGGTGTTGACATTATCGACATAGAGACAAGTTTTTATTTTAACTTTCCCAAGCTTGTAGACATCCATCATCAAAATGAAAAGCACATCTTTTCCTAAAGATTAGTTAAAGGTCTAGCAATTCTTCTAAACTCTTAATAAAACTTCTGTAAAAACCAGTGTGCCCTAGGAAAGATCTAATGTCTTTTAAGTATTTAGGCTTAGGGAGTTTTGCTATCACTTTCACTTTGGATTTATCAACCTCGATTCGTCTACTTGAAATCCTTTGCCCAAGGATAATTCCATGTTTGACCATGAAATGACACTTTTTCCAGTTAAGTGTCAAGTTCTTTTCCATGCATCTTTATAAGACCAATTTGAGATGATGTAGGTATTGGTCAAAGAAATCATCATGTATTAAAAAATCATTCATAAAAATCTCCAAAATCTTTCTACCATGTTTGAGAAAAGACTAAGTATCCAACGTTGGAATGTTGCAGAAGCGTTGCATAACCCAAAGGACATTCTGTTGGCCTAAGGTTACAATCACCCGATTTTTTAGTTTTGATGATTACAAAACATATATAGTTATTTGTACTAATCATACTTTAGTGTTTAAGTGTGTTTCAGGGTTCTAAGGATTCAAGATTTCTTCTTCCCTAAAGGAAGGTATTTTTGACTCAAGTTGATTCAATTCGGGTTCAAAAATTCAAGCTTGCATATGGAGAAGCCCTAATTTGAAGAACTTGTAGTCACCTAGAATCTTTGTAAGAACTAGTTTGTTAAAGAATGAGGTTATGATAAGTTGGCTCAAGAAAACACAAACACAAATTTCATTTTTCAAAATACGGTTTTTGTTTGGTTAGTTGATTTAGGTGCATGTCTTTATTGATATACATGACTCAAGATATTTTACATTTTTACATCTAGTTTATATCATGTATACCATCCCTTATAGCATGCCACTTAATCATCTAGCCATTTAAAAATAATATAAAAATTCTTCAAAGTTTAAATTTTTTCCCATAATAATACTGTTTCAGGCCCAACGGTCGACCGGGTGGTCGACCGGATCTATTTCAGGCCTGATCGGTCGACCGCACCGGTCGACGGGCCTTGTGGCTTTGGCGTACACATTTGTACACGTCTGCCGGTCGACTGGACCCGTCGACCGACTGACTGACCTTACTCTCGGGTTTTGTCGGTCGACCGGGCCAGTCGACCGACAGAACAAAGATTTATTTTTGTTTAGCCTCCGGTCGATCGACCGGTCGACCGAGTCCAACAGTTAGTTTGCCAGATAGACTGCCAGTGGACCGGTCCGGTCGACCGACAGCCCCAACAGTCCCATCGACTAGTTTCTTGAAAACTGTTTTCAGGATTTGATTTTGATGTTTCTTTTAGATATATCTGAATTCCTTGGAGCTATTTCCTAACCTATCAACCTAGTTTTAGTGATGAAAAGATCTCTTCTAATCCCTATAAATAGATGGCATTGGTTCCTTGTTAAGAAAAAAAAGAAAAATCCCTATTGTTTTGAGTTCCAAAAAGAAAAGAAAAGTTTTCAAAGCTCTCACTTCCTAAGTGCATTCTTGGTTTAAGTTTTTCAGTAGTTTTCAAGCTTTCTTTACTTTCTTTACAACTGAATTTTCTCACTTCATTTCTTGAGCCAAAAATCAATCCCATTCTATAAGGAGTTGTAAGAGAAAAATTTGTGTTCTTTTTGATCACCTTGTTACTTGTATTTTCTCTGTGTTGAGATCCCTTTTGTGTAGAGGTTGGATTGGTGGGAGTTCGGTACTCCGGTCTTGTGTAGACCTCTTGTAAATTTTCTTTGCAGATTTAGTGGAAATCCTTCACGGTGGTGGAGGTGGGGACGTAGAGCGGTGGCTTGAACCTTGAAACAAATTACTTGTGTTTGCGATTAGTTTCCTTATTGCTTTTCATTGCTTTACACTTTTATCTTGTGATACCTCTTACTTGCACTTCATTATTGCTCCCCAGTTTATTCACTTGCATTTTTCAGTCTTTACTCATCTCAATAAGAAAGTAATTACGCACCTCAACTCATAATCTAGAGGAATCAAAGAGGAGAAGTTCTAAAAGCCCCTCACGGGAAATTCGGCTTTAATTTCTTGTTTTGAGTGACCGTTTGCATCATACATACATACTTGTTTAAAAAGATCATTAGATTAGCATTAACACCTATTACCCCCCTCTAGGTGTTTTTCAATTGTATCAGAGCTTTGGTATGTAGGCTCTTGGCTTAACAATCTTAGAGAGATCCTATATTGCTAATCACTCTATTCATTTTTCATATTCATACACTTAGTAAAAATGGCCGAAGGAATTAAGACCTCACCCAAGTTTGATGGCCTTAACTTTTCCATATGGAAGATTAAGATGACCGTATTTTTGCAATCCTTAGGAAACCGAGCTGCAAAGGCGGTGACCAAACCTTTTAGTGTACCCCTTGGTGATGAGGATACTTGGTCCGATATTGCCACGAAGGAGTTTGACGCTAATGCTAGGGCACACTATGCCTTGCTTCAAGCTCCTAATTACGATGATATTTCTAGAGTCATTCATTACAAATCCGCTTATGAGATTTGGACTCATTGTCACTCATGAGGAAACTTCACAAGTAAAGAAGGTAAAGATCGACCTTCTTCGTTCCCATATGAAAACTTTTCTATGCAAGATAATGAAACCATAGATGATATGGTTACTAAGTTTATAAAGATTACTAATGGACTTTCTTCTTTAGGTGATGCTATTGACAATGACCAAAAAGTGAGGAAGATCATCCGTGCACTCCCTCCATCTTGGGAAGTCAAAGCCACAACTTTGAAGGAGCTCAATGACAATGAAGAAATTGAGCTTTTCGGTCTCATTGGGAATCTCAAGACCCATGAGATGGAAAGAAAAGCAAGAGAAGAGATGGCTCCTTCCAAGAAGAAAGCTATTTCCTTCAAGAGTTCTTCCACCTACTCCGACGTGGATGATGAAGAAGAGGATGATGAAGATCTTTCTCTTCTTGTAAAGAACGTTCGGAGAATGTACAACAAGGCAAAGTTTCAAAATAGAAGGAGATGGCAAGGTAAAGAAGAAAGAAAATCATTTGTTTTATGATTGCAAAAATCAAAGAGTTAAAAAATTACCGTGTAGCTTGTGGCTAACGGGTTGTGTCCACGAGGAGGAATGCGATGAAACCTTTTCGGTATTTTGTTTGGTAACAAAGAATTTTGCTCATTTTTTAATTGAAAAGAGAATGGAAAGAAGGGAAATGATTAAAAGAAAAACTTAAAGTTTGGAGAAAGCTTTGGAGAAGGTGATTTAAAAAGCTTAAAAATTGTTTGGTTGATTATAATATAAGAAGGAGAAGATCTGGGCTCACTATCTCACTACTAATCCATTTATTCTTTTATTGAAATCATTAGTGCCTCAACTTGATCATAGGTAAAACTTAAGGTTGACTTTAGAAAGTTTGAAGTAAAGCATATATGATGGTTGAAAAAGTTAACTCTTTTCTTTAAGAAACCGTTTGAATCGAATGTTAAATCATCAAGCGCGAAGAAGCAAGTATAGAATAAAAATAGTTCAAGAAACGTTCTTAAAAGAAGTAGGAGTTTAAAAATCCAAACCCATCCTCATGTGCCTTCAAGAACACATTCAAGAAGAAAGGCTTTAAGTTAGGCATGCAAATGATTCATTGGTCTTTTTCATGAAAAATCAGAAAAGAAGAAGAATAGGAGAGAGGTACAATAGTGAGCCCAGAAAACCGATTTAGCTACTCACTGGAAACAAAGAACAATGCAAGTAATTAAAGTAAAACATACCGTAAAATGAGTAGAAGAAAATGTAGCTCGACTCTTGTATTGATGTCACTTCAATCTTCAAGTTACAAGCACTCAATTCCTCTCTCTCACAAGTATTTGTACTGAACTACAAATTGCAAGACAAAATGCATCTTTTACACTATCTAATAAAGAGCCTAAATCCTTAAAGAATAACAAAAATTCTAATCCTAATCTTCACTCCTTTTTCAGTACAAAACCAAAGCTTTATAGGCAAAAAACCCAGAGGGCAGGAAGTGAGGAGATAAGGGAGCAAACGCTCCCCTTATCTCCACCAACAAGCCACGGATCCAGTTTGGGCGACGGATCCGCGGCCTGGATGTGGTCAATTGGCCACATCCAGGTGGAGGATCAGATGGCGTGACTTTGTGCTTCCTTTTGTCTTGTTGGATTTACTGTTGCAGCTCCCTGATTTGACGAAACGATCTTTGATTTGTTGCTTCAACCACTTGATTCAAAAAGATTCATTTCAACCGGTTTTCAACCTTTCTGATATGCCAAGATTTGGCCTGATTCCCTGATTTCGAATTTATTCTGAATTAAATGGGCTTTTGGGCTCGTTTCTCTGGCCTATCCTTTAGCAATGGGCCTGCATTTTATAAAGAACAATAGGACTTATTAATATGATTTATTTGGATAACAAGCATGGAAATGTGACAATATGTATGCATATATGTGACCGATCACTTTATTGCTGGAAGCCGAGCCATATTATTGCGGAATGTCCGAAAAACAAAGGCAAACCGTCCACCTCCAAGAAGCCATATTAGTCTACGATTATACATTATTATATCGCATTTCCCTACCGATTATGAATAAATAATCGGTCTAAACCGTGTTTTGGTCTCTATTGCAGGTAAACTAAGAGTTCAAGGATAAAGGAGTAATAGAGCTTAATTAAACCCCTTTTAGGGTAATTAATCCCGAATTTCGTGGAGGCCAAGCAAGGGATCATCTAGAAGATACGATGAACCTAGACTCTTACGCACGTCAGATAAATATTCGGGCTAAATTACCAGAAAAGGAATATACCAAGAAGACCCTGGAAGCCAGAAGAGATAGAGGAGATAAGAGCTTGTATTTTTGAGAGAATTGTAGGGATTTTCTCTAGCTTCTTTTAGTGCTCTTGTAATCTTCTTCTTCCTTCTAGAATTTTGCAAAAGAGAGAAAGAGAGAGTGTGAGAGCTTGTAATCAAAGTGGTGACAACTTGAAGCAAGGATTTATCCATCTATCTTCTCATCTTTACTAATTCTAGTGCTTTATTTTACTTGCTTTACTTTCTTCAAGATTTAATTTCTATTGCATTTTTCTTCTACCATGAATTGTTGTGTTCTTTTCTTTGCAATGTCTAGCTAACTCTCTAACATGACTAGCTAACCACTAACTTTGCTAACTTCTAACTCTTGGGTGATTGCTAACTTTTAATCTTGTAATTTTGAGACTCTTTCATCCCCAATGAAGATGGGTTACTTTGATTCTTGGCAAATGCTTGTTGTAATTTCATATGATTCATGTGAGCCTCATTTAGAGCCTTGTCTTTAGAACAAGTGCCTTGATGGAACATGGAGATGGAGCACCTACCTATGCTAATTGTTGTACAATTTTCTTACTTCAATGCTAGCTTGAGTATGGCTTTGAATGACTCATGAATCTTGTATCTTCCTCCTTAGCATTACCTTGAGTGACACTCCTTGATTCCACCATTGAAATTCTATCTCGGGAGCCGATGAATCAATGAGGCTACAAGACAAGACCGAGAAGATCACTCATCCTCCAAGAGGGAAAGTAATTTGACCAACAAGCAAGACAAACCCTTTGCCGATGAATCAACATGAGGCATGCATCACCCTAATGAGATTAGTAAGTTAGTAAATTAGAAAGGTTAGCTAGTCATGGTTTCTTCCATCTAAAAGTTTTTCAAAAGTTTTCCTTCGATAGTTTTCTTTCCAAACAAGTCAAAATTTCCAAGTTCTTTTCACTTTCTTTTCCATCGGTTTTCTTTCCATGCAACAAATCCACGACGAATTTTCCCGCTACTTTTTTAATGTCATTTTGTTTCTTTTGAACATAGAAGAACTCTCGTTTTCTTTCTTCACAACTCAACCGTTAAAGCTTCCATCGCGAGCTCTCCCTGAGGATCGACCCGTAATAGCCAATGCTACTACGGTGATTCGGAAGGAGTAAATAAACATTGTGAATACATTTTGGAGTTGTTGAGCATAACATAAGAGTACCGAAGGTTGATTCTAAACCCTCTCTCTTGTTGAATATTAGTGAACTCTTTCCTTCCGATCACCATACAAAAAGAAATTTTTAAAGGCTACTTGGAATTTGGAGAGTGAATCTAATGAGGAAGTCGACACCGCCAACATGTGCTTCATGGCAAATGAAAGCACAAGCAAGGTAACTCCCGATACATCCATTGATTGTGAACTATCTATAGATGAATTAGGAGAAGCTTTTGAAGAACTATCTCATAACTATGATTTTCTTAAAAAGAAATACTTGAAAATGAAAAAGGAAAATGAATCACTCAACCACAAAGTTTTCATTCTCACAAAAGAAAAAGATGAATTGTTTTCAACTCTCTCTTCTACTCAAAAGGATTTTGATGACTATAAAGATTTCTCGCAAAGGTAAATTTTCACAAATTGATGAAAACGAGATTTCTTTGCTAAAGAAGAAATTGATTCATTAGGAGTAGTTTTGAAGAAATGTGAATTTGATAAAAATAAACTAGAGGCTATGTTTCCTAAGAAACATGTCCCAAAGAAACATTCACATGCTATTCATGCTCATGTTCATAAATCACAACCTTTACATCATGCTAAGCACCCTAACCACACTCCACACACTCATCATTATTCATATATGGTAAAGTTTTTTAATGCACATTTTGTGGCCGTAAAGGTCTTTTGGTTAAATTTTGCTATGATAGGATTAATGCATCGCATAATCATGTTTGGGTTCGGAATACTAACATTCAAGGACCCAAGAAAGTTTGGGTACCAAAGTCAACAAATTTGTTAAATGATGTAGGTACATTCCAAAGTCCAACGACGTAAGGAGTTGTGGTATCTTGATAGTGGTTGCTCAAGGCACATGACTTAGGATATCAACAATTTCGCAACCCTATCAAGATACTATGAAGGTGGTACCGTCACCTTCGGAGATGACACCAAAGGAAAAATCATTGGTATTGGTAATGCTAAACTTGGTACATCTCTTTTAATAGAAAATGTTATTTTAGTTGATGGCCTCAAGCATAATCTCTTGAGCATTAGTCAACTTTGTGATAAAAGTTTTAATGTTATTTTAGATGACCTAGCATGTAGTGTTATTGATAGACAATCCAATACATGTATATTTTCTAGATTTCATGAAAACAATGTATACATTATTGACATGTCTAATATGCTATGCAATGCTACTTGTTTGAAAGTCCTCGATTATGACTCTTGGTTGTGGCATAGGAGATTAGGCAACATTTCTTTTGACCATCTGTCTAGATTAAACAACAAGGAAATGGTGAAAGATATTCCTTACTTGAAATTTAAAAAGGACCGCATTTGCGATGCGTGTCAAATTGGGAAACAAACCAATTCCTCTTTCAAAGCAATCAAGGATATCATGACATCACGACCTTTGGAGTTGATCCATATGGATTTGTTTGGTCCTACTCAAACCAAAAGTCTAAGTGGGAATTGTTTTGCCTTCGTTTTAGTTGATGATTTCTCTCGTTTTACTTGGGTTTTCTTTTTAGAACACAAAAATCAAGCCTTTTCATATTTTCAAGCCTTTAAGAAAAGAGTTGAAAAGGAAAAATATTCTTCTATTTTAAGATTAAGAAGTGATAGAGGTGGTGAATTCAATAACTAACCCTTTATCACTTTTTATGAAGAACATGGCTTTAAGCATGAACTATCTTATCCTAGAACTCCACAACAAAATGGAGTCACTGAGAGGAAAAATCGTACATTACAAGAGATGGCTAGGACAATGATAAATGAGTACGGTCTCCCTCATTATCTATGGGCCGAGGCCGTTAACACATCTTGCTACATATCAAATAGAGTTTTTTATACAAAAACACTTCTAAAACATCTTTGAGATTTATTTTTCAAGAAACCAAATGTTTCATACTTTAAGTTTTTGGTTGTAAATGTTTTGTTTTGAATACTAAAGATAATTTAGGTAAACTTGATGCAAAATCATATGAAGCAATTTTGTTGGTTACTCTAACACTAGTAAAGCTTATAGAGTTTTTAATAAGTCATCACTGACTATTGAAGAATCTATATATGTAAAGTTTGAGGAATCTAATGTGTTTGTTGAGAATATTGTAGAAATAGATTCCCTAAATGAAGACATGGAGAGAACTACCTTGAAGGACTCACCTACTCTTGAAGGCATGCTAAAGAGTGATAAAGAAAATGAAGTTCAAGAAGTTGAAGTGGAGACAACTCAACCATTTCTAAAAGATTAGAGATTCAATCCACATCATCCCAAGGATTTTATTATAGGTGAAGTATCAAAAGGGGTAACTACTCGTTCTAAGCTTCATGATCTTTGTGAGCATTATGCATTTATTTCTCATTTTGAACCAAAGAATATCCCCGAAGCCGAGGGCGACTCATATTGGTTGCTTGTCATGCAAGAGGAGCTCAATCAATTCTAGCGCAACTAAGTTTGGCACCTTGTTCCTAGGCCTCACGATAGACCAACAATTGGTATTAAGTGGATCTTTAAGAACAAGTTGGATGAGTCAGGAAATGTTGTTAGGAATAAAGTTAGGCTAGTGGCCTAAGGTTACACTCAAGTCGAAGGTATCGATTTGAGAAAACCTTTGCACCCGTAGCACGACTTGAAGCCATAGGATGACACTTACATTTTCTTCATATAATGATTTTAAACTTTTTCAAATGGATGTAAAAAGTGCTTTCTTAAATAGATTTATTGAACAACCCCCCGGTTTGTTGATCTTACACATCTGGATTTTGTTTTCAAACTAGACAAAGCTCTTTATGGTTTAAAACAAGCCCCTAGGGCTTGGTATGAAAGACTTTCTTCATTACTTATTTCTAATGGTTTTAATAAAGAAAAAATAGATACTACCTTGTTTACCAAACATATTGATAATGATATACTTATAGTTCAAATATATGTTAATGATATCATATTTGGTTCTACTAATGAAAATCTTTGCAAAGCTTTTGAATCATGCATGAAGGAGGAATTTGAAATGTTTATGATGGTCGAGCTTAACTACTTCCTTGGTCTCCAAATCAAGCAAAGGGAGGATGAGATTTTCATCAATCAAGCCAAGTATACGAAGGAACTTATCAAGAGATTTGGGCTTGAAGGGGCTAAGACAAGCAAAACTCCCATGGCTACCACCACAAAGCTTGACAAGAATGAACAAGATATAAATGTAGACATTAAACTCTACCGTAGCATGATTGGTAGCTTGTTGTATTTAACGGCTAGTAGGCCGGACATTATATTTTGTGTATGTCTTTGTGCTCGATTTCAATCGTGTCCTAAAGAGTCCCATTTAATTGCAGTAAAACGCATTGTTAGATACCTTAATGGCACCATTGAAATGGGTTTGTGGTATCCGAAGACCGGACAATTTTCAATGACGAGTTTTGGATGCCGACTATGCGGGTTGTAGAGTGGATAGGAAGAGTACAAGTAGAACATGTCAATTTCTCGGTAATTGTCTTATTTCATAGTCTTCCAAGAAATAAAATTCGGTAGCCCTCTCAACTGCCGAGGCGGAGTATGTTGCGGTGGTGGCTTATTGTGCACAAGTTCTTTGGATGAAACATACTCTTCTTGACTATGTTTGCATTATGACCATATTAAGATATTTTATGATAATATTAGTACTATTCATATGACTAAAAATGCAAATCAACATAGTAAGACTAAGCACATTGACATTCGGTATCACTTTCTTAGAGATCATTATGAGAAGGTGATATTGACATTGATTATGTTTCTACCGATTTTCAGCTTGCCGATATATTTACAAAACCACTAGACTATACTAGATTTTCTTTTATTTATGGTGAATTAAATGTTTGTGTTATGGAATCATGAAATTTTTTTTTAATGTTTACCCTTTTTGATGTATGACAAAAAGGGAAAGAAAAAGTTAGTTTATTATTTGAGTTTTGAGTTTTGAGTTATGAGTTTTGAGTAATGTGTTTTATGTTTTGAGCTATATGTTTTTGAATTCTTATGTCTTTCTTATGCCAAGTTCTTGTTTTTACTTTTCATTCATATAGCCATTCATATATATAGCATGATTTGAGGGGGAGCCTCCAAGCTCCTTTTCCATTTTTTTCCCATTTTTTTGTTAAATAACTCATATGTTTTGTCATCATCAAAAAGGGGGAGATTGTTGGCCCAAGGTTACAATCACCCAGTTTTTGAGTTTTGATGATTACAAAACATATATAGTTATTTGTACTAATCATATTTTAGTGTTTAAGTGTGTTTCAGGGTTCTAAGGATTCAAGATTTCTTCTTCCCTAAAGGAAGATATTTTTGACTCAAGTTGATTTAATTCGGGTTCAAGGATTCAAGCTTACATATGGAGAAGCCCTAATTTGAAGAACTTGTAGTCATCTAGAATCTTTGTAAGAACTAGTTTGTTAAAGAATGAGGTTATGATAAGTTGGCTCAAGAAAACACACACACACTTTTCATTTTTCAAAATACGGTTTTTGTTTTGGTTAGTTAATTTAGGTGCATGTCTTGATTGATATACATGACTCAAAATATTTTACATTTTACATCTAGTTTATATCATGTATACCATCCCTTATAGCATACCACTTAATCATCTAGCCATTTAAAACTAATTTAAAAATTCTTCAAAGTTCAAATTTTTTCCCATAATAATACTGTTTCAGGCCTAACGATCGACCGGGCGGTCGATCGGATCTATCTCAGGCCTGATCGGTCGACTGTATCGGTCGACCGGGCCTTGTGGCTTTGGCGTGCACGTTTGTGCACGTCTGCCGGTTGACCGGACCGGTCGACCGACCGACTGACCCTTGCTCTCGAGTTTTGTTGGTCGACCAAGTCAGTCGACCGACAGAACAAAGATTTGTTTTTTATTTAGCCTCCGGTCGACCGACCGGTCGACCGAGTCCAATGGCTAGTTTGCTAGATAGACTGCCGGTCGACCGGGCCGGTCGACCGGCAGCCGCCAACAGCCCTAATGGCTAGGTTCTTGATAACTGTTTTCTGGATTTGATTTTGATATTTCTTTCAGCTATTTCTGAATTTCTTGGAGCTATTTCCTGACCTATTAACCTAGTTTTAATGATGAAAAGATCTCTTCTAATCTCTATAAATAGATGGCATTGGTCCCTTGTTAAGAAAAAAAAGAAAATCCCTATTGTTTTGAGTTCCAAAAAGAAAAGAAAAGTTTTCAAAGATCTCACTTCTTAAGTGCATTCTTGGTTAAGTTTTTCAGTGATTTTCAAGCTTTCTTTACTTTCTTTACAACTGAATTCTCATTTCACTTCTTGAGCCAAAAATCAATCCCATTCTATAAGGAGTTGTAAGAGAAAAGTGTGTGGTCTTTTTGATCACCTTGTTACTTGTATTTTCTTTGTATTGAGATCCCTCTTGTGTAGAGGTTGGATTGACGGGAGTTCGGTACTTCGGTCTTGTATAGACCTCTTGTAAATTCCCTTTGTGGATTTAGTGGAAATCCGTCACAGTGGTGGAGGAAGGGGCCGTATAGCGGTGGCTCAAACCTCGAAACAAATTACTTATTTTTGCCATTGATTTCTTATTGCTTTTCATTACTTTACACTTTTATCTTGTGATACCTCTTGCTTGCACTTCATTATTGCTCCCATTTCATTCACTTGCATTTTTCGGTCTTTACTCATCTCAACAAGAAAGCAATTACGCGCCTCAACTCATAATCTAGAGGAATCAAAGAGGAGAAGTTCTAGAGACCTTCACGGAGAATTCAGCTTCAATTTCTTATTTTGAGTGACCGTTTGCATCATACATACATACTTATTTAAAAAGATCATTAGATTAGCATTAACACCTATTCACCCCCCTCTAGGTGTTTTTCATATTCGTCGGTATGCAAACATTCCAAATTGATAGGTAAATTGTCTTTCTTGGTCCTCGAGACAATTGAGTTTTGATTGTATCCAGAATATCCATCCAGGAAATAATAATATCATGTCCTGCTGATTAGTCTACAATCTGCATTATTATATCGCATTTTCCTATGATTTATGAATAAAATGTCAATCTAAACCGTGTTTTGGTCTCTCTTGCAGATAAATCAGGAGTTTAAGGGCAAATGGGTAATTAAAGCTTAATTAAACCCATTTTAGGGTAATTAAATCCTCAATTCTTGGAGGCCAAGTAAGGAAATTCTAGAAGATGCATTGAATCTAGACCTTTGCGCAAGTCAGACGAATATTCAGGCAAAAATACCAGAATTGGGATATACCAGGATGGTCCTTGAAGCAATGGAAAGATCATCGCCAAAACCAGGGAAATAATTCCCTAGTTTTACCGTGGATCCGCGGTAATAGCCGCGGATCCACGGCAATTTGGTGGGGCCACGTGTCGATCTTTGACGCATGGCCCCGTCTCGTCTTCTAGAACCTCTGTATGCCTATAAAAACCCCTGTAGAGACCCAAAACGAAACAATTTTTTGATTTTAGGCTAGGGTTTCTATGTTATAGTGTAGGGTAGTGTAGGTGTTCTTCCTTTCTTTTCTTTTGTATTTTCATTTCCTTTTTAGATCTTGTAGTAGAGCAGAAAGATTTAGAGAGAGATAGAGAGGGATTGATGTAATAGATGGTGACAATCTATGTAAAGGTGGCTCTTTTCTTCTCTAATGTAATCTTCTCCATCTTCTACATGATGCTTGGCTAACTTTTCTTCTCATGGCAATCTAACTACTAACCACTAACCATCTAACTACTTACTTGATAATCTACATGAATCTAATCGCCTCTACAAGGCCTTGCTCTTGCAAGAGCCATTGATGGCTCATTATGATGGATTCTAACATTCTAACATTTCTAACATCTAACCCACTAACTTACTAACTTGTAATGTCTACTTTATTTCATGCTCATCTCTCATCAGTTTTGATGATTTAATAGTAGCTTGCAACTTGTTATATGGTATTGATGTGTTGTTTGAATGTAGAAGAACAATCTTATGAGGCATACTTTGTATCGTCACTTGAAGCCAAGGATTTGTGATGGCCAAGGATCCATGTGAGGCAACTATCACTAAGAGGTTAGCATGGTTAGTGGAGCAATTAGTAGTTAGTAGCCATGAGTTTTCTTTCATAGTTTTCTTCTCGCTTTTTACTTTGCTTTAAAAATCATTTTCAAAATCTTTTATCATTTTCCGATTATTGTTTTCACCATCTTCTTAGTTAACTTTTGTTTCATCTTCTTTATCACAAGCTTCATCTTCTTTTCTATTTGTTTTCCAAACCACTTCTCCTTGTTTTCACATCGCAATTTTCATCGCCTTCTCCACCTATCACTTCTAGATTTCTTTCCTTTTCTTTTCTTTTCTAATTCTTTAACAAAGAAGAACTTGTTAACATAACACGTGAATGGACTGATAATGCTTCTATCGCCTCCCGTCCCTGTGGATTCGACCCATTGAGCCAGTGCTATAACTGAAGTATCGAGGGAACATTAGGATATATACATTTTCACTGATTTCATAAAACATACAATTTCGAGTGCGGGTTCTGCCCTGATCATTATTTTGCGCCGTTGCCGGGACGGGAATGGTTTTGATTTCACGTTTTTGTTAACATTTTCTTCTCTATTTGGTGTGCAGGTCAAAATTTACAAGAACTTAATATTGTAGAATCCCAATTTGCATTGTAGCTCCCTGATCTTGGAAGCAGGGACCCAACTTCTAAAGAAAAGCTGCTCAAACGCGACATTGGCCGCGCTAACGCAGCTATTTTTTATCATTCTGTATCTTGTTATGCCGGGATGTGTTCATTGTAATAGCTAGTTGATCTGTACTATTACTTTTCTGCTTTGATTGCCTAAAAATCGCAATAAAGTAAAGAACTAAAATACGATATTTGGTCACTTTTAAAACGATTTAGACATTTGCATTTAGGCACGTGTCAATTCAATTCCAATATACTGTATTTTGTTCTATTGTTGTGATCTAGATTGAGGTGTATATATGACATTGCATGTAGCATAGGATAAACACGGGGGTGATTTATCGCTTTATGTTATATTCTTGTCTATATTGCACATTTGCATGAATTGAAATTAAGGGCAAAACCATACAAGATAAGGTGAGATTTTATCACCCTTCCTTAGCCTAAAAATCACCTCCCCACTCATACAACCCAAACCCTAATAAAAATTGATAGACGTTGGCCTCTAGGGACATGTCGGACTCATTAAGAGATTGATCAAGGGTGAAACTTGTTTTGAATCTTACTCTTGTGAAATCGGTGTCTAAGGTTGGGGACTAAGAGGTTACGCCTCGAAGATACCGTGGTTTGGCATAATTAAGGACCGTTGCTTAGCACGGATACCTCCCACCGTATTTTGCCCCTACCTGACTGATTAGCTTGTGGTCAAATTCAAGTAACAACCTCCCTTAAGTAATCGACCAGTTAGGAGTCGTCTAGGTCTAGGTCAACCTCATTCTAGGCTTGGTTTCAATTTTCTTTCTTTTTGTTTGTTGTTTGATTTTTTTTTGTTTGTGATTGTTTGTGAAATAGAATTCAACAATAACAATTCTTTCAATCCGAATATGAATCCATATTTCACACCAACTCTATTTGATCAGATAATTCCAATCCGGCCTTTTACAATATGAACCAACCAAATACACCGGGTTGGACTTATCCGAATCAATACAACCCATACCCACAATCTTGTGACTATAATTTTTAAAATAATTTTAACTCTTCACAGAGTCAATGGAGATTCATCTCCCCGAGTTAAATTTTCAACCTCCTTGTCTACCATATCCATCTTGTCCACAAATCTCACAATATTCATTCCCCGATTTTGCTTCCTATACTCCTTTTCTAGAACCACCAATTGAAGAAAAATCTGAGTTAGAAAAGAGTATAAAAGCCAATTTATAAGAGGCCGAGCGACAACTTCAGAATATGATGGCATCTCTAATTCTACAATATTTTCAAGAGTCTTATTCAGTTTCACCTCCTCATAATAAAAAACCATCTACCCTGGGAACGAGTAAGGAACTCTTGTGTGAGTCCAAGCTTCAATCTCAAACCATGTTGGACTCACAATCTTCACTATCTTTTCAAAACTAAGATTCTTATACTCCCTTTCTGAAACATCCACTTACAGAAAAATAAAGTCTAGAAAAGAGTATAGAAATCTTTCAGGAGTCCGCGTTATAATTTCAAAAATCTTCTTCTCAGTCTATTGATAGGTTGGAAACATAATTAAGTCAATTGGTCAACATTTCTAAGAATGAGAAAACTCTCTCTTATCAACCTTTGACCAATCCAAATATCTCTAACTCTATCAATTTGACCCATGACTGTTGTTGTTTTGGAGACCAAGATTCCTACACTCCTTTCTAGAATAACCACTTGAAGATACCTCACATCTAGAAAAGAGTATAGAAGTCTTACAAGAGTCCGCACTACAATTTCAAAAATCTTCTGGCCAGTCTATCAGTAGGTTGGAAACACAATTGGGTTAATTGGTTAGCATTTATAGGAATGAGGAAACTCTATCTTATTAACTTTTGACCAATTCAGTATCCCTAACTCTACTGATCTGACCCAGGACTCTTATCATTATGGACTAGATTCAATTTCAACACACCTATCTGAACTTGTCCAAACTTCAAATGTTAAAAATTCCATTGACATTTTGGCAAGTTATTCTTTTCCTGAAATTGAACTTGAGCGTGAATATGATTCTAAACTTCAACTTGGTAATTCAATTTCACTTCCTAATTCAATATTGACTGAGGTATTTTTATCTGAATTCAGGCCTTATTCCGAGTCAGTATTGGATCCAGTGCCAGTCTATTGTGAAATCGAATCACCAATTTTTATGATCATCATATTGAATTTGACCAATTTCATACTTTTGAAAGTCCCATTGATAAATTGGCAAGTTCTCATTTTTAAGGAATTGAACTCAATGAAGAATGTGACTTTGATTCTCAAATTTGTGATCCAGTTCAAATTTCTAAATCAATATTGACTTCTGTTTTGTTACCTAATTTGAGCAACATTTTGGAGTCAGTTTTGATTCCTATACCTTTCATTCTTGAACTTGAATAACCAATCTTAGAAAGTCACATTCCATCATGGGGAAATGAATGTGGACTTTAATTTCAACTTCTTGATTTGGACCCACTTCCTGAACTAATCTTGACTCCTGAACCTTTACTTGACTTAAGTCTTTTTCCTGAGTTGATATTAGTTCCTGTACTTCCTGAGTCCAAATCAATCATTCCATTCTGGGGCAAGGGTCTTGATAAATTTGACTCTGAAATTATTTTAAAAATTTGAAAATCAGATAGGGTTAAATTCTTAATAAAAATCATACATATATACATCATTCTAGTGGGTTGTATTTTAGAGGTCTCTGGTGGGTTCCTCTGGACTCCACGCAAATTGAATTGGGCCGCATTTCATGGACCAATCAAATTGCCACAGGAACCACCACCTAGAGTTAATTTTTTCTTCCCTCTCTATTTGTTTCATGCATACATGCATCATGATGCATTGAGGACAATGCATGAGATAGGTGTGGAGGAGGGTTTACTAACATAGAGTTTTTTTAGATTTTCTTTCTTTTTCACTTATTTTAGGATATTCTTAGAATTTCCCTTTTGTATAGAATTTTTCCCTTTCTTTAAAAACTTTTTGAAACAAGAGACAAAGTTTTGATCTATTTTTAAGAAAATTAAGATGATCTTAGAAATTAAGAAAACATTAATTATGACATCTTAAACCTAGTCGAAATAAAGGATCTTGTTTAAAATTATAGGCAAAGTAAGATAAATTAGAGAGATAATTTTATCTTGAATTTTTTATCTTAGATAGTATGTACTTCACACTTATACATTTTTGGGAGGGAAACAAAGACCTAAAATGCTATAAAGCAAAAAAAATTAAAAGAAAAAATAAATAAATATGGTATAAATGAATAAAAAATCACTTATTAAGCTGGACAATTATGCCTCAAGAAGCATGATTATTCACACCTAGCGGTGGTCAAAAGAAACAAACAATCCCCCTTAGTTTTGTGGCCTTATTTACTTGAGTTCTTAAAGCCGAGGGATGTTTTCTCATATGATGCCCTTAAGACCGTCTGGTTTGGGAGTCATCGGTTAAAGGCTCGATACATTGGTGAACTAGAAAGTCTAATGAAGCTAAAGGAAAAAGGAAAAAAAGAAATATATATATATAAATAAAAAAATGGCTTGATGGTTGGAGTTAAAATCTCAGAAATCTTCACTATCACAAAGTGCATATTATCTAGGTTTTATGAAGAATAAAATATTCAATCCAATTTTAAATTCTTACCTTAATTTAAGACAAGATCTTGCATAGAGACTAAACTTAAGGAAGAATAATTTTTGGTAGACTTATGATCTTAGATCGCTTATATTTTTGCAAAAAATTTCGTAAACTTGTCTCTCTTTCAAAATGTGTTTTCAAAATACTAACATTTGTCTTCTTTCTTTATGGAATTTGTGGGTGCAATCTACTGAAAACCCTCAGGAGATAAAACTCCTCCTCTAGGGGTAACCTAGAGGTTTAACGGCTTATTGTACACGGTTAGTGCAATCGCGTCACCCCAAAAGTGGTGTAATAATATATGCAGTATAGTTTTTCTTTTCTTGTTTTGCTCAGGACGAGCAAAAGATAAGTGTGGGGATGTGTGATTAGTCTACAATTCTGCATTATTATATCGCATTTTCCTACTGATTTATAAAAAAATGTCGGTCTAAACTGTTGTTTTGGTCTCTCTTGCAGATAAATCAGGAGTTTAAGGGCAAATGGGTAATAAGAGCTTAATTAAACCCATTTTAGGTTAATTTAATCCACAAGTCTTATACTCCAAGCAAGGGAACTTCTAGAAACTGCATTAAATCTAGACCTTTGCACACGTCAGACGAATATTCGGGTGAAAATACCAGAATTGGGATATACAAGGAAGGTCCTTGAAGCAATGGGAAGATCCTCGCTAAAACCAGGGAAATAATTCCCTGGTTTTGCTGCGGATCCGCGGCAATAGCCCCGGATCTGTGGTAATTTGGTGGGGCCACGCGTCGATCTTCGACGCGTGGCCCCGTCTTGTCTTCTAGAACCCCTGTATGCCTATAAAAATCCCTGTAGAGACTCAAAACGAAGCAGTTTTTTATTTTAGGTTAGGGTTTCTATGTTTTAGTGTAGAGTAGTGTAGGTGTTATTTCTTTCTTTTCTTTTGTATTTTTATTTTCTTTTTAGATTTTGTAGTAGCGCAGAAAGACTCAGAGGGAGATAGAGAGGGATTGTTGTAATAGATGGTGACAATCTATATAAAGGGCCTCCTTTCTTCTCTAATGTAATCTTCTCCATCTTCTACATGATGCTTGGCTAACTTTTCTTCTCATGGCAATCAACTACTAACCACTAACCATCTAACCACTTACTTGATAATCCACATGAATCTAATAGCCTCTACAAGGCCTTGCTCTTGCAAGAGTCATTGATGGCTCATGATGATGGATTCTAACATTCTAACATTTATAACATCTAACCCACTAACTTGCTAACTTGCAATATCATCTTTATTTCATGCTCACCTCTAACTGGTTTTGATGATTTAACAGTAGCTTGCAACTTGTTATGTGGTATTGATGTGTTGCTTGAATGTAGAAGAACAACCTTATGAGCCATACTTTGTATCGCCTCTTGAAGCCAAGGATTAGTGATAGTCAAGGGTCTATGTGAGGTAACTTTCACTAAGAGGTTCGCATGGTTAGTGGAGCAATTAGTAGTTAGTAGCTATGAGTTTTCTTTCATAGTTTTCTTTTCGTTTTTTACTTTGCTTTAAAAATCATTTCTAAAATCTTTTATCATTTTCCCATTGTTGTTTTCACCATCTTCTTAGTTCACCTTTGTTTCATCTTCTTTACCACAAGCTTCATCTTCTTTTCTATTTATTTTCCAAACCACTCTCTTTGTTTTCACATCGCCGTTTTCATCGCCTTCTCCACCTATCACTTCTAGATTTCTTTCCTTTATTTTCTTTTCTAATTTTTTAATAAAGAAGAACTTATTAACATAACACGTCAACGGACTGTTAAAGCTTCTATCGCCTCCTGTTCCTGTGGATTCGACCCGTTGAGTCACTGCTATAACGGAAGCATCGAGGGAACATTAGCACATATACATTTTCACTGATTTCATAAAACATATGTTTTCGAGTGCTGGTTCCGCCCCGATTACCTGCCAATCTCTCAAGCATTTGATCTATAAAAGGAAGAGGAAAATGGTCTTTACACGTGGCAGCATTCAATTTGCGATAATCAATACAAAATCGTATCTTCGTTGGAAGATGAGTTTGTACTAATTCTTTTTTGTCATTCTCAACCACAGTAAAGCCTGCTTTCTTGGGCACATTATGACTGGACTAACCCACTGGCATCAGATATGGGATAAATTCAGGATCAGTATGGAACCTTTTGCATAATGGGTTTTAGTCGACGCTATGGATCACGTTTTGGTTTGGTCTCTTCTAGCAGGTGAATTTTATGTTGTACAATGGATGGACTGATCCCCTTAATATCGGCCATGGTCCAACCAATGGCCTCTCTATTTTTTCTTAATACAGCAAGAAGATCCTCTTCTTGTTGTTCAGTTAGATGAGAAGCTATGAATACAGGAAAGCTTTCTTTTCACCCAAGTACTAATACTTGAGATGATTAGGAAGAACTTTCAGTTCTGAAGAAGAAGTATGATCTATCAAGAATTGTTCTTCTTGCAAGAGAATGATTAGGGTCGCATTTGTTGTCTACTCAACTGTTGATTCAATAATCTGCTCAACATTGAAGTCATCTGACTCCAAATCGATTCATAGTCAGACTCATATTTTAAACTCCTCTTCATGTTCACTTGTGAGTCCTTCAATCAAGTTCATCTCAAATGATTGGTCGTCTAAGTCTGCGGTTGTTTTCTCAGGTGAAAAACATTCACCTCCTTTGTCATGTCACCGAAAATCAAATGCATAGACCCATTCCTACGGTTTATGATCGCATTTGCAGTTGCTAGGAAAGGTCGTCCTAAAATGATCAGGGTTTGAGCTTTAGGGTTTTGCACGGGTTATGTCTCCAGAGCGATGAAATTTATGGGGTAGAGAACTCCCCGACCCGTATAAGAACATCTATAATTTCTCCCTTGGGAATTTTTACAGAATAATCAACTAATTGTATAGTAACCCGGGTTGGACGGAGGACGCCCAGCCCGAGTTTCTAATACACAAAAAGGGAAGCAAGTTGATACTTGCTTCCAGATTAAGCAATGCCAGATTTTTGTGGTCTGTCCTATGATGCATGAAATGGTTGGACCCTAGGGGTCTTTATAATTTATAGAGATGGGCCCGGTTAACAACACACTGATGTTGGATGTGAGGAAGACCTTTGTGAGAACATTTATTTTTTTCTTAGTGCACATGTCTTTTAGAAATTTGTCATATGATGGAACTTGTTGAATAGCATCAAGAAGAGGCACATTTAGCTGGACTTGATTAAATATTTCCCTAATCTTTTCCATTTTAGCATTGGTTTTATTGGTTGCTAGCCTATTAGGAAATGGCACAATAGGCTTATGAGTTTGCTCAGCTGTTTTATCCTTGATCAGGGTGGAACTAGCACTCAAAAACGTGTTTTATGTAAAATCGATGAAAAGCTCGAATGTGCTAATGTACCCTCAATATTTTCGTTATAGCATTGGCTTAACGGGTCGAATCCACAGGGAAGGGAGGCGATAGAAGCGTTAACAGTCTCTATTCACGTCAGTTGTTAACACTTCTTCTTTGTTGAAAGAATGAAAAAGAATGAAAAAGAAAAGAAATGAAAATCCAGAATGTGGTAGGTGAGGAGAGCGATGAAAACGGCGAAGTGAAAACAAAATAAGAAGTGGTTGGAAAAACGAATAGAAAATAGAATGGAACAAAGATGAACTAAGAAGGATGGTAAAAACCAATAGAAAAATGACAAAAGATACTTGAAAATGATTTCTAAATCAAGCTAAAAGAAAACTCATGGCTACTAACTACTAAATGCTCCACTAACCATGCTAACCTCTTCGAGATAGTTGCCTCACATTTTGATCCTCGGCTATCACAATCCTTGGCTCCAAGAGACGATACAAAGCATGGCTCATGGATGGTTCATAACAACAAAACATTGCAACAATAACAAGCCAATACAAGCATCACTCATTACACTACTAGCATGAAATAAAAGAGCATGAAATAAAAGAGAGTTAGCTTGGTTAGCAAGTTAGCAAGTTAGATGTTAGAACCCATCATCTTTGGCCATCAATGGCTCTTGCAAGAACAAGGCCTTATAGAGGCAACCCAATTCATGTGGATTATCAAGTAAGTGGTTAGATGGTTAGTAGTTAGTAGTTAGATTGCCATGAGAAGAAAAACTAGCAAGAAATCATGTTAGAAGGTGAAGGAGATTACAATGGAGGAGAAAGGAGGCACCTTTACATAGAGTGTCACTCTCTATTACATCAATCCCTCTCAATCTCTCTCTCTATGAATCACTCAGCCCTACTACAATGATCTAAAAAGAAAAGAAAATACAAGAAATGAAGAACACTCACCTACACTACTCCTAAAATCTGGACCTACTCCTAAAAACGAAATCTGCTTTCGGTTTGGGCCACTGCAGGGCTATTTATAGGCTTCAGAAGGCTCTGGAAGACAAGACGGGGCCATGCGTCGAAAATTGACGCGTGCCTCTACTGGAATGCCGCGGATACGCAAGGATTGCCGCGGATCCGCGGCAATTCCAGAGAGTTAGGCCTCTGGATTTCTTCAGGGGCTCCATCTGATTTCTAGAATGTTCAGGGGTATATCCCGTTTCTGGTACTTTCGCCCGAATATTCGTCTGACAGCGCAGGAGTCTAGGTTCAATGCATGTTCTAGAAAATCCTTTGCTTGGCCTCCAAGTAATTGCGGGATTAATTACCATAAATTGGGATGAATTAGGCTCTTATTCCATCTTTGCCCTTGGACTTTGGATCTACCTGCAATTAATACCAAAACACGATTTAGACGACTATTTATTCATTAAAACTGTGAGAGAATGCGACATAATAATGCAGAATTGTAGACTAATCACACCCCCACACTTATTCTTTTGCTCGTCCCGAGCAAAACAAGAAAAGAAAAACTATACTATAAGGGTTATTACACCATTTTCGCAGGTGACGCGATTGCACTGAGCGTGTGCAACAAGCCGTTAAACCTCTAGGTTACCCTAGAGGAGGAGTGTTGTCTCCTGAGGGTTTTCAGCGGATTGCACCCACAAAATCCATAAAGAAAGAAGACAAATGTTAGTATTTTGAAAACACATTTTGAAGGAGAGACAAGTTTATAAAATATTTTTGCAAAAATATAAGTGATCTAAGGTCATAAGTCCACCACCAATCAATCTTCCTTAAACTTAGTCTCTATGCAAGATCTTGTCTTCAATTAAGGTAAGAATTCAAAAATTGGATTGAATATTTTATCTCTTATAAAAACCTAGATAATATGCACTTTGTGATAGTGAAGATTTTTAGGATTTCAACTCTAACCATCAAGCCATTTATTTATTCTTTGTTTTTTTTTCTTCCCTTAGTTTAGGCTTTCTAGTTTACCCATGTAGCGAGCCTATAACCGATGACTCCCAAACCAGATGGTCCTAGGGCACCAGATGAGAAAACATCCCTCGGGTTTAAGGACTCAAGTAAACAAGGCCACAAAACTAAGGGGGATTATTTGCTTCTTCTGACCACCGTTAGGCGTGAATAATCATGCTTCTTGAGGCATAATTATCTAGCTTAATAAGTGATGTTTTATTTATATATATATATATTTTTCTTTTTATTTATTTATTTTGCTTTTTAGGTCTTTGTTTCCATCCCAAAAATTGTATAAGTGTGAAATGCATACTATCTAAGGCAACAATTCAAGATAAGAATTTCTCTCTAATTTATCTTACTTAGCCTATAATTTTAAACAAGATCTATTATTTCAACTAGGTTTAAGATGTCATAATTAAGGCTTCCTTAATTTCTAAGATCATCTTAATTTTCTTAAAAATAGATCAAAACTTTGTCTCTTATTTCAAAAAGTTTTTAAAGAAAGAGAAAATTTCTATACAAAAGGAAAGATTTCTAAAAGTATCCTAAAAGAAGTGTAAAAGAAAGAAAATCTAAAAACTCTATGTTAGTAAACCCTCCCCCACACTTATCTCATGCATTGTCCTCAATGCATCGTGATATATGTATGCATGAAACAAATAGAGAGGGAAGGAAAAATTACCTCAAGGTGGTGGTTCCGGTGGCGGTCTGATTGGTCCACGAAAGGCGGCCCAATCAGTCTTGCGTGTAGTCCGGAGGAACCCACCAGAAACCTCCATGATACAACCCACTAGAAAGATGTATATATTTATGAGTTTTATTAAAAAATTTACCCCATCTAATTTCCAAATTTTCAAAATAATTTCTGAGTCAAATTTATCAAAGCCCTTGTCCTAGAATGGAATGATTGATTTGGACTCAAGAAATATAGGAACTAATATCGACTCAGAAAAATGACTCAAGTCAAGTAAAGGTTCGGGAGTCGAGATCGGTTCAGGAAGTGGGTCCAAATCAAGAAGTTGAAACTCAAGTCCACAATCATTTCCCCATGATGGAATGTGACTATCTAAGAGTGGTGATTCAAGTTCAGGAATGACAGGTATGGGAATCAAAACTGACTCTAAAATGTTACTCAAATTGGGCATTATAACAGAAGTCAATAATGATTCAGGAATTTGAACTGGATCACAAATTTGAGGATCAAAGTCACATTCCTCATTGAGTTCAATTCCACAAAAATGAGAACTTACCAATTTATCAATGAGACTTTCAAAAGTAAGAAATTGGTCAAGTTCAATATGATCATCATAAATGATTGGTGATTCAATTTCACAATGGATTGGCACTGGATCCAATACTGACTCGGAAAAGAATTGAAATCAGGTGAAGATACTGGAGTCATAATTGAATCAGGAAGTAGAATTGAATCACTAATTTGAGGTTCATGATCATATTCATGTTCAAGTTCAATTTCAGAAAATGGATAACTTGCCAAAATGTCAATGGGATTTAAAGTTTGGACAAGTTCAGGTGGGTGTGCTGAAATTAAATCTTGATTTCCAAAATGACAAGAGTCTTGGGTCATATCAATAGAGTTTGGCATAGTTGAATTGGTCAAAGGTTGATAAGATAGAGTTTCCTCATTCCTAAAAATGTTAACCAATTGACTCAATTGTTCTTCCACTCTATTGACAGACTCGGCATGTGATTTTTGATATTGTAACAGAGAATCCTGCAAGATATCCATACTCTTATCTAGACTTGATGTATCTCCAAATGGTTGCTCTAGAATGGGAGTATAGAAATCTTGGTTTTGGAAATTTTATGAATAATGTGAGTCAAAAATGTGTGGAGATTGAAGCTTGGACTCACACAAGAGTTCTTTACTCGTTTCCAAGGCAAATGGTTTTTCATTATGCAGAGGTGAAAGTGAGCAAGACTCTTGAAGATATTTTAGAGAGGCCAATGTTTGCTGAACGCTTTGCCTGGCCTTTTGTAAATTGGCTTCTACTCTCTTTTCAAACTCAGATTTTTCTTCAATTGGAGGTTTAGAAAAAGGAGTGTATGAAGCGGAATCGGGGAATGAGTATTGGGGATAAGGTGAATATGATGGACAAGGTGGGCATGGCGGACAAGGAGGTTGATAATTAAACTCGGGGGACTTGAATCCCCAATGACTCTGTGACGAGTTGAAATTATTTTGGAAATTATAGTCATAAGAATGTGGGTATGGGTTGTATTGATTCGGATAAGGCCAACCCGGTGTATTTGGTTGGTGCATATTGTAAAACGCCGGGTTGGAATTATCGGAATCATATGGAGTTGGTGTGAAATATGGATTCATATTCGGATTGAAAGAATTGTTATTATTGAATGTCATTTCACAAATAATCACAAACAAAAAGAAAAAATCAAACAACAAACAAAAAGAAAAGAAAAAGCAAAACCAAGCCAATAGGAGGGTTGACCTAGACCTAGATGTAGATGTCCCTAGGGGCCAACGTCTATTCAAATTTTATTAAGGCTTGGGTTGTGTGAGTGGGGAGATGATTTTTGGGCCAAGGAAGGGTGATGAAACCCTACCTTATTTTGTTTGGATTTTGCCCTTAATTTCAATTCGTGCAAGTGTGCAATATAAACAAGAATATAACACAAAGCGATAAATCACTTACGTGTTTGTCCTATGCTATATGCAATGCCATATGTACATCTCCATCCAGATCACAACAACAAAACAAAATACAGTATATTGGAATTGAATTGACACGTGCCAAAATGCAAATGTCTAAACCGTTTTAAAAGCGTCCAAATACCGTATTTTAGTTCTTTTATTTTTATGGTGTGTAGGCAATCACAGCAAGAAAGATAGCAGCACAAATCAACTAGCTATTACAAGATACACATCCCAGAACAAACAAGATACAGAATTATTGCACAATGGCCGCGGTTGCGCGGCAAATGTCACGATTTCGCGGCTTTCTTTTGGAATCTGGGGCCCTGCTTTCAAGAGCAGGGAGAGGCAAAGCTAGCTTATGTTCTGCAACATTAAGCACCTGTAAAGAATGTCCTGCACACCAAAACAGAGAAGACAATGTTAACAAAAACGTGAAAACAAAACCATTCCCTTCCCGGCAACGGCGCCAAAATTTGATCAGGGTGGAACTAGCACTCAAAAACGTGTTTTATGTAAAATCGATGAAAAGCTCGAATGTGCTAATGTACCCTCGATATTTCCGTTATAGCATTGGCTTAACGGGTCGAATCCACATGAAAGGGAGGCGATAGAAGCATTAACAGTCTCTATTCACGTCAGTTGTTAACACTTCTTCTTTGTTGAAAGAATGAAAAAGAATGAAAAAGAAAAGAAATGAAAATCCAGAATGTGGTAGGTGAGGAGAGCGATGAAAACGGCGAAGTGAAAATAAAATAAGAAGTGGTTGGAAAAACGAATAGAAAATAGAATGGAACAAAGATGAACTAAGAAGGATGGTAAAAACACCAATAGAAAAATGACAAAAGATACTTGAAAATGATTTCTAAATCAAGCTAAAAGAAAACTCATGGCTACTAACTACTAAATGCTCCACTAACCATGCTAACCTCTTCGAGATAGTTGCCTCACATTTTGATCCTCGGCTATCACAATCCTTGGCTCCAAGAGACGATACAAAGCATGGCCCATGGATGGTTCATAACAAACAAAACATTGCAACAATAACAAGCCAATACAAGCATCACTCATTACACTACTAGCATGAAATAAAAGAGCATGAAATAAAGAGAGTTAGCTTGGTTAGCAAGTTAGCAAGTTAGATGTTAGAACCCATCATCTTTGGCCATCAATGGCTCTTACAAGAACAAGGCCTTATAGAGGCAACCCGATTCATGTGGATTATCAAGTAAGTGGTTAGATGGTTAGTGGTTAGTAGTTAGATTGCCATGAGAAGAAAAACTAGCAAGAAATCATGTTAGAAGGTGAAGGAGATTACAATGGAGGAGAAAGGAGGCACCTTTACATAGAGTGTCACTCTCTATTACATCAATCCCTCTCAATCTCTCTCTCTATGAATCACTCAGCCCTACTACAATGATCTAAAAAGAAAAAAAAATACAAGAAATGAAGAACACTCACCTACACTACTCCTAAAATCTGGACCTACTCCTAAAAATAAAATCTGCTTTCGGTTTGGGCCACTGCAGGGCTATTTATAGGCTTCCGAAGGCTCTGGAAGATGAGACGGGGCCACGCGTCAAAAATTGACGCGTGGCTCCACTGGAATGCCGCGGATCCACAAGGATTGCCGCGGATCCGCGGCAATTCCAGAGAGTTAGGCCTCTGGATTTCGTCCGGGGCTCCGTCTGGCTTCGAGAATGTCCAGGGTATATCCCGTTTCTAGTACTTTCGCCCGAATATTCGTCTAACAGCGCATGAGTCTAGGTTCAATGCATGTTCTAGAAAATCCTTTGCTTGGCCTCCAAGTAATTGCGGGATTAATTACCATAAATTGGGATGAATTAGGCTCTTATTCCATCTTTGCCCTTGGACTTTGGATCTACCTGCAATTAATACCAAAACACGATTTAGACGACTATTTATTCATTAAAACTGTGAGAGAATGCGACATAATAATGCAGAATTGTAGACTAATCAATCCTTTTCATTAGACTTGGAAGTGGATGGTTGTAAACTTGAAGATGAAGATGTATCATTCAGAACTTGTGGTATAGTCAAAGAAGGATTGGACACTAGTTGTTGAAAACTGGGGGATTAGAAACCTTACTATCAACTTGTTTTCTTGATCTTAGGACTGTTGGCCCAAAGGCCATTAGCCCTATATCTTGTTGGATATTTTGATGATAACAAATCATATTATGTATTTAACAATTTGTTTTAAAAGTATTTCAGGATAAACAGGTTGATTTGACGGCTCCATTATCAAGACTCACAAGTTTGGATGCCGCTAAAGATGTGCATTCCCAAGCTAAGCACATTAGGAAGCTTCGGGATCAAGACATGAAGAAAAGACCAAGTCAAGATCAAGACAATGAAAAAGTCCAAGATTTGTATTTTTACTTTTTCTTTTAGACTTTTTGTCAAAACCTATATGTTAGAAGTAGAATTATGGGATTGTCACTCACACACACACCTTAGTTTGATTCATGGCTTCAAAAACAATTTCTATTTCCAACTTAGTTTTGTAGGTAACATGTTTGGAAATTTGTTTTTAGAAACTTTAAGTTTTTTGGAAAAACCAACTTTTAGAAAAACAAGTTTTTATCAAGAGAAACTTTATCAAAATGTTTTAACATGTTAGGGTAGTGACATATGGTCATACTCCTATTTTTACAAGGTCCAAAACCCTAAACCACTAGACCTAAACAGAAGACCCAAGTTCTGGTTTCTGCAGTTCTGATTTTTCAGAACTGACAGGAGCCGGTCGACCGTCCGGGTCGACCGACGTGCACGCTGTGCATGTGTGTACGTCGGCCGACCGCTCGGGTCGACCGGGGCACTTACAGTGCTCTCTGTTTGTTCGCGTCGACCGGGGCGGTCGACCGTTGTCCCCCAACGGTCAGAAATATGACCGTTGGCGGTCGACCGGCCCGGTCGACCGGCAGCTGTCAGAAATTCTGACAGACTCCAACAACTCTATTTTCTGACAGATTTTGTTGGGATCTCACCCCAACGAATCTCTCCAACCTTTTTGCCCTGTTTCTCATCCCCTATATATAGGAGGTCATTTCAACTTGATGGGACAACAATTTTTACAAGATTTGACAAGAGACTTTCATAAGTTTTTTAAGCCTTTGAGAAAAGATTTTCAAAGCCAAAATTTCCATACACCCTTTTGAAGCCTTTACCTCTACTTCACTCTAGATATTTGCACTACACAATCCCAAATTCTACATCTACATATTGGTTATAGGATTGTGCTAAGTGAGCGATTTTCGATCAAGTGTGATCATTTTCTTCTTGTGTGAAGTTGTAGAGGCATCGGCCTCAAGGCGAGCTAGTGTGCTCCGGGTGGTGTTGTGGCATCACAAGAGATAGGACAAGTGTGTCCTTGTATTGGCAATCCGGTGGGATCAACAATAGTGGAAATCCTTCAAGTGTGAAGGCGGGGACGTAGAGCGTGGCTCGAACCTCGAAAACATATACTTGTGTTTGCGTTTGCTCGAATTTTCTCTAAACTCAACTCCTTTATTGCTTGCAGTACTTATTGTGTTTATTGCTAGTCTTTTAATTTGAGCAATTTGTTAGTAGAATTTTTAATTCCGCATTGTTGCCATATTTCATATAGCCATCACCTATTCACCCCCCTCTAGGTGATTTCAATTGGTATCAGAGCCTAGCCCTACAATTTGGTTTAACCACCTTAGGGAGATCCTTGTTATTTGGCTATATTAGTTGCATTCTTCATTTATTGTGCTTTATATTATTCATCCATGGCATCACTTGACTTTTCTAGTATCAAGTCCCCACCAAAGTTTGATGGCTTGAACTTTCCCATATGGAAGGTCAAGATGAACCTCTTCCTTAAGTCCCTAGGAGTTAGGGTTGCTAGGTCCATTACAAAAGAATTTATTGAACCCCTCACTGATGAGAGCTCATGGTCCGAGGACACCTCCAAGGATTATGAAGCTAATGCTAGAGCCCAATATGCCTTGACCCAGCCTTAAATGAGGATGACCTATCACGCATCATAAATTGCAAATCCGCATTTGAAGTTTGGAATATTCTTATTGTGACTCATGAAGGAACGTCACAAGTCAAAAGATCTAAGATTGACTTGTTGCGTTCTCAATATGAGAACTTTTATATGTTTGATAATGAGAACATTGATGACATGCTCACGCGTTTCACCAAGATTACTAATGCTTTATCTTCTCTAGGTGACGCAATCGATAATGACCAAAAGATAAGGAAGGTCATTAGAGCTCTTCCAAGACATGGGAAGTGAAGGCTACTACCCTCAAGGAGCTCAACGATCGGGAGGAGATGGACTTCTCCGGCTTCATTGGAAATCTCAAAACACATGAGATGGAAATGAAGGTTAGAGAAGAGAGGGAGGCGCCCAAGAAGAAAGCGCTCGCCTTCAAAGCCACTCCAACCATTCTTGAAGAGGATGACTCATCAGAGGATTGCGATGAGGACTTCGCCATGCTCATCCGGAAGGTGGGCAAGATGTTCTACAAGAAGGGGAGGCAAAGCAACTTCCGAAGAGGGAGACCTCAAGGAAGGTATGAAAAGAAAAGAGAAGAACCCGGTCCTTGCTTCCATTGCAAGAAGATCGGACATCTTATCGCCGATTGCCCCGCACTTCAAGCAACCACCTCCAAGAATGCCCCAAAGAAGAAAAAGGTTATGGTAGCAACATGGGATGACACGGAGTCGGAATCCGAGGAGGAAAACGACGCCGCACACATGTGCTTCATGGCACATGGAGACGATGCTTCGAAGGTAACTATCGACAACTCTTTAGATGAGGATGAGTTAGCTCAATTTTTCGAAGAATTACAACATAGGTATGAGATTTCTCAATCTCATAATAAGAAATTAAAAGGAAAAATGAGTCTTTAGAAGATAAAATTAATATTATTGAAAAAGAGAAAAATGATTTATCTTGTGCTTTTAAGAAAATAAAATTGATTTTGAAAATTATAAAATAGCTTGTAAAGGAAAAACTTCTATTCCCTCATGTAATAAAAATGATTTTGTTGAAATGCAAAAACGAGTTGAAGTTTTAGATTCAACACTTAAAAAGTGTGCCTTTGATTTAAATAAATTTGCATCTAGATTTCCCAAGGGAGTAACCCAAGGGAAACACACTCATCATACACATGCACGGAAACATGCACACTCACACAAGCATGCATTTATGTATGGTAGTGGTAGAATTTACATATGCACGCATTGTGGCCGCAAAGGCCATTTAGAAAATTTTTGTTTTGCTAAACATAATGTAAACAATAAATATGTTTGGGTTCGTCCCGGTACTAATCCAAAAGGACCCAAAAGATATGGGTACCAAAAGACCCACCAATTTAGATGATACAGGTGGATCTTCTTCCTCCAAGACTTAGGAGAAAACGGTGCCCGGGTGGTGGATGCAACTAAGCTCAAAGAACACATCGCATTTGCATCGCTATCTTGGAGGCACCTATTTTGGAGATTTCCATGCTTGGTAACTTCTCCATTTAAAAGTTTTTGTTTTTATACACATGTATAGGATTGTTAGTTTACTTTTATGATACATTGATATATGCTAGTGTAAACTTACATCCCTATCATGATTGTGTATATGCCATGTTTTTGTTGGCCCAAGAGGTTACACTCTCCAATTGTTTTGTGTTTTGATGATGACAAACCAAATATGAGCTATTTGGTACTAACAAGTTTGTTAAGATAAGTTTCAGGTTTGTACCATGTTTAGAGACCATTCGCTTAGCTATTGCAAGAACTTCTAAGTTCCACAAAGCAAGGAAGGCAAATTGCACATCAAGGAAGGATCATAGAAGAGAAGGCACTAGCAAGGCATTGGATGGCTCAAAGACTTGAAGATAGCACAAGAAGTCTTCATGTAATTTGTTTTTCAGTTATAGTATGTTAAAGAATAGTGGATAGGTTTGAAGCTCTATCACACACGTTTTTGCGCACATGCTCATTCCAAAATAATTTCTTATAAATTATACAAAAATATTTTGCATACAAGTTTTTGCCTACAGATATATATTTGTATTTTATACTAATCCCTGTTCAAAAGTATTTTTGTTAAAATCAAAATCCTCTTTGTTTTCTTTTAAAATTGACTTTTTGACCTGATCCGGTCGACCGGGTCGGTCGACCGAGTCTGTGTCAGTCTGGTCCGGTCGACCGGACCAGTCGACCGAAGTCCTGGCAGATGCACGTATCCGTGTGCACGTCTGTCGGTCGACCGGGGCGGTCGACCGGACTATTATTTTTGCTCACAGGTTTTATCGGTCGACTGGGTCGGTCGACCGCTCGCCTGTAACGGTCAAATTTTTATACTACCGGTCGACCGGCCGGTCGACCGATGTAGCAGTTGAACAGTAACGGGCAGATTTTTTAAGAGCTGTTTATTTTTGTCTTTTGTGTTTAAAAATTCGTTTAAGGATATATTTTGATCTAATTACCTCCTAAACATCAGTAAATATGTTTTATCCCTAAACCCTAGCCCTCTCCTATAAATAGGGGTGTTTGGGGAGAGATTGGTTACAACAACAATCTTTGCAAAAATTCAAAAGTTTAAGGCTTTCAAAGTTCTTGGTTTTTGAGCTAAATTCTCTCAATTTCTGAAGGGTTTTCAAAAGTTTTTCTCTGATTTCAATTTCTTTTCCTTACACACAAAAGAGCTTCATTCCTACTCAATATTCTCTAAGGACCTTTGTAAGGGAAGAGATATTTGAAAGAGAGAGTTTGTGGTCTTTTGACTACCAAGGAAATTTCTTGTACTGAGATTGTGGAGTTGGGTACTCCATTGTAATTGAGATCTTTGTGATAGTGGAAGTAGCTAGAATCCTTCTGGGGAAGGCGGGGAGTAGAGCTGGGTGCTCGAACCTCGATAACATATCCTTGTGTTTGCGATTGGTTTACATTCTTGCAATTCTTACTCTATTTTGCTTGCACTTATTATTTACTCATTATATTCATTGTCATACTTACTTGCTAGCATTCATCTTGTGATTGTTGTAGCTTTAAATTTTTAATTTGCCCTTGATTAGCATTGTCACCTATTCACCCCCCCCTCTAGGTGACTTTTCAATTGGTATCAGAGCTTGGACTCTAGGTTTGGCTTTACATCCATAGAGAGATCCTTAAAATATTGCTAATCAACATTTCCATTCATACATTCATACACTAGTAAACATGGCCGACAACATTAAAACCCCACCTAAATTTGATGGACTCAACTTCCCTATTTGGAAGGTTAGGATGACTATCTTTTTGCAATCACTAGGTAGTTTAGTGGCTAAGTCTTTGACCAAACCCTATGTAGCACCCAATGAAGATGAGAGCACTTGGACCGATTTCAACTTTAGAGAATATGAGGCTAACTCTAAAGCCCAAAACTCCCTATTAATCGCCTTGAATGAGGATGACCTTACACGGGTAATTCATTGCCAATCCGCCTATGAGATTTGGCAACACTTATTGGTCACACATGAAGGGACTTCACAAGTCAAGAGAGCTAAGATAGATCTCTTGAGGTCTCAATATGATCATTTAAAATGCTAGATGATGAATCCATTGATTGTATGATTACTCGTTTCACTAAAATTACTAATGGTCTTTCTTCATTAGGTGACGTCATCTCCAACGATAAAAAGGTGCGCAAAGTGATACGGGCTCTTCCTTCTTCATGGGAGATCAAGGCCACCACCTTAAAGGAATTAAATGACAAGGACGAGATGGACATCATTAGTCTCATTGGGAACCTAAAGACCCATGAGATGGAGAAGAAAGCAAGAGATGAGGCTACTACTTCAAAGAAGAAATCCATAGCCTTCAAGACTTCATCCACCAATGATGACGATGAAGAAGACGAAGAAGAAGATGAGGAGCTAACTCTACTTGTGCGGAATGTCAAGAGTTGTACCGAAAGAACAAGTTCAACTTCCGGAGAAGATTCGAAGGCAAAGAGGAGCGGAAGATCATTTGCTATAATTGCCGCAAACCCGGACATATCATGGCGGATTGTCCGGAGTTCAAGAAGAAGATGACTTCCTCCTTCAAGCCAAAGAAACCGGAGGAGAAGAGAGCCTACAAAGCAACATGGGATTCGGAAAGCGAGTCCGAAGAGGAGGTGGATCAAGCTAATATGTGTTTCATGGCAAACACACCTAAGGTAACCCCTCAATCCCATGATGATGAAGATGATGAACTAAGTAAGGAAGTTCTAGTACATGCATTTGTAGAACTTTCTGAAACTTATGATAATAAGAAACTTGAATGCTTAAAATTACAAAAAGAAGTTGCTTTTCTTAAGAATCAACTTGCCATTGTTTTAAAAGAAAAAGATGATCTTTCTTCAAATCTTGTTTCTATTCAAAATGAATTTGATGCTTATAAGATTTCTTGTAAGGGTAAAACCCCTATTGTTGATAATAAAGAAATTTCTTCCTTAAAAACCAAAATGGTTGATTTTGAAAAGATTTTGAAAGATTGTGCTTTTAACACCAAGAAGCTTGAAGAAAAGTTTTCAAAAAGCACAATTCTCATGCTAAAATTCTACATGCTCACACTTCAAATAATACTTCTCATGCTAAATCTTTTCATGCTCACAATGCCCATGCTCACAAATCACACACTCTCTATGCTTTTAGATATGGTAGAGTGTATAGATGTACTTATTGTGGCAAAAATGGACATTTAGCTAAATTTTGTTATGATAAATTGCATAGTTCAAATAATCTTGTTTGGGTTAATGGCTCTAACCCTCATGGACCCAAGAAAATGTGGGTACCAAAATCAAGTCCTAAAATGTTTGATGTAGGTACACACCAAGGCTCCAAGACGTAGGGAGCGGTGGTACCTTGATAGTGGTTGTTCAAGACACATGACATGGGACATCAACAACTTCACAACCCTATCAAGGTACATGGAAGGTGGCAACGTCACCTTCGGGGATGACTCCAAAGGAGCTATCATCGGTATAGGTAACATTCAAATTGGTGCATCTCCTATTATTGAGAATGTTGTTTTAGTAGATGGTTTAAAACATAATTTGCTTAGCATTAGTCAACTTTGTGACCGTGGACTTAAAGTTGTTTTTGATGATACTTCTTGCAAGATTTTTGATGTTAAATCTAATTATTGTATTCTTACCGGTTTTCGTGATAATAATGTTTATATCATTGACATGCTTAATTTAGATTGTTCTACTAAATGCTTAAATGCTTTTGATGAAAATTCTTGGCTTTGGCATAGAAGATTAGGACATGCATCTTTGACCATATCTCTAGGATTAATTCAAAGGAATTGGTGAAGGGTATACCTTGCTTGGATTTTGAGAAAGACCGCATTTGTGGTGCGTGCCAACTTGGGAAACAAACCAAGTCTTCCTTTAAACCAATCAAGGATATCATGTCAACTAGGCCTTTAGAATTAATTCATATGGATCTTTTTGGACCAACTAAAACTAAGAGTTTAAATGGAAGTAGATTTGCATTTGTTTTGGTTGATGATTTCTCCCGTTTTACTTGGGTTTTCTTTTTACAAAATAAAGATCAAACTTTCTCTCATTTTAAAATTTTTCGAAAAAGAGTTGAAAAAGAAAAGGGTTTTCCGATTTTGAGAATAAGAAGTGATAGAGGTGGTGAGTTTATTAACCAACTCTTCATGACTTATTGTGATGAAAAAGGAATTAAGCATGAAACGTCTTGTCCTAGAACTCCACAACAAAATGGAGTTGTAGAAAGGAAAAATAGAACACTTCAAGAGATGGCTAGGATAATGATAAGTGAATATGACCTCCCTCAATATTTATGGGCCGAGGCCGTAAACACTGCATGCTATATATCGAATCGTATTTATTTATGCAAAAATTCTTCCAAAACCTCTTTTGAAATGTATCATTCTAGAAAACCAAATGTTGCATATTTCAAAGTTTTTGGATGCAAGTGTTTTGTTTTGAATACTAAGGATAATTTGGGTAAATTTGATGCTAAGGCTTATGAGGCTATCTTTGTTGGATATTCCTCTACTAGCAAAGCATATAGAGTTTTCATTAAATCTTCTCAAACTATTGAAGAATCCATGCATGTTAAGTTTGAAGAATCTAATGTGGTTGTTGAGAATGTTGTAGAGATTGAACCTTTAGGTGAAGACATGGAGAGACTATCCTTGAAGGACTCACCCGCTCAAGAAGAAAAGCTAGATTCAATTGGTGAAGTTCAAGAGGATAAAGAGGAAAGCACTCAACCGCTTCCCAAAGCTTGGAGATACGCAACAAATCATCCTAAGGAGCTCATCTTGGGTGATGCATCTAAAGGAGTCACAACGCGCTCCAAACTCCATGACATATGTGGTAACTTTGCTTTTATTTCTCATTTTGAACCCAAAGGCATTCTCGAAGCCGAGACGGACCCATATTGGTTGCTTGCCATGCAAGAGGAACTCAATCAATTTGAGCGCAACCAAGTTTGGCACCTTGTTCCTAAGCCCCACGATAGACCAATAATTGGTACTAAGTGGATCTTTAGAAACAAAATGGATGAGTCCGGAAATGTCATTAGGAATAAAGCTAGGTTAGTGGCCCAAGGTTACACTCAAGTTGAGGGAATTGACTTTGAGGAGACCTTTGCACCCGTAGCACGGCTTGAAGCCATACGGATGACACTAACTTTTGCATGTTTTAAAAATTTTAAACTTTTTCAAATGGATGTAAAAAGTGCATTTTTAAATGGTTTTATTAATGAAGAAGTTTATGTTTCTCAACCTCCCGGTTTTATTGATCATGTTCATCCCGATTTTGTTTTTAAACTTGATAAAGCTTTGTATGGATTGAAACAAGCTCCAAGAGCTTGGTATGAAAGGCTTTCTAGTTTTCTCATTTCAAATGATTTTGTTAAAGGCAAAGTAGACACAACTCTTTTTACTAAGCATGTTGATAATGATATTTTAATTGTGCAAATTTATGTTGATGATATAATTTTGGATCTACTAATGAGCTTTTATGCAAGGATTTTGAGAAGGTAATGCAACTAGAATTTGAAATGTCTTCCATGGGTGAGCTCAATTTCTTCCTTGGACTCCAAATCAAGCAATTGCAAGACGGAACCTTCATTAACCAAGCCAAGTACGCAAAGGAGCTAGTAAAGAAGTTTGGGCTTGAAGGATCAAGGCTTGCAACACTCCAATGGCAACTACTACCAAGCTTGATAAGGACGAACAAGGTAAAAATGTTGACATTAAATTATATAGAAGCATGATAGGAAGTCTTTTATATTTAACGGCAAGTAGGCCGGATATCATGTTTAGTGTGTGTCTTTGTGCTAGATTTCAATCGTGTCCTAAAGAGTCTCATCTTATTGCGGTAAAACGCATTATTCGTTATATTAAGGGCACTATTAGAATGGGTCTTTGGTATCCAAAAACTATAGATTTTTCAATGACTAGTTATTCGGATGCCGATTATGCGGGTTGTAGAGTAGATAGAAAGAGTACTAGTGGGACATGTCAATTTCTTGGTAATTGTCTTGTTTCATGGTCCTCTAGGAAGCAAAATTCCGTAGCTCTCTCAACCGCCGAGGCGGAGTATGTTGCCGCGGGGGCTTGTTGTGCACAAGTCCTTTGGATGAAACATACTCTCCTTGATTTTGATTTGCACTTTGATCATATAAAAATATTTTGTGATAATACTAGTACTATTCACATGACCAAAAATGCAAATCAACATAGTAAGACCAAGCACATTGAGATTAGATATCACTTTCTTAGAGATCATTTTGAGAAAGGTGATATAGATATTGATTATGTTTCCACGGATTTACAACTAGCCGATATTTTCACTAAACCTCTTGATTTTGCTAGATTTTCGTTTATTTGTGGAGAACTTAATGTTTGTATTATTGAATAAACATGTTTTTCATAACCCTTTTTGATGTATGACAAAAAGGGGGAGAATAAGTTTACATGGACAAAAATAAGTTCATTTGGTCTTGGTTCCATATGAATTTATATATTTTAGTTGTTTTTGGTATTTTTGGTATCAAGAGCAATTTTTGTGGTTTCTATAATTGGTGCATCATTTCAATTATTAGTTTCTAGAGCATATTCTTGTGTTTTAAGTATAGCATAATTTGAGGGGGAGTTTTCTCCTACCTTATATTTTTGTTAATAGCCTATTTGTTTTGTCATCATCAAAAAGGGGGAGATTGTTGGCCAAGAGGTTACACTCTCCAATTGTTTTGTGTTTTGATGATGACAAACTAAATATGAGCTATTTGGTACTAACAAGTTTGTTAAGATAAGTTTCAGGTTTGTACCATGTTTAGAGACCATTCGCTTAGCTATTGCAAGAACTTCTAAGTTTCACAAAGCAAGGAAGGCAAATTGCACATCAAGGAAGGATCATAGAAGAGAAGGCACTAGCAAGGCATTGGATGGCTCAAAGACTTGAAGATAGCACAAGAAGTCTTCATGTAATTTGTTTTTCAGTTTATAGTATGTTAAAGAATAGTGGATAGGTTTGAAGCTCTATCACACACGTTTTTGCGCACATGCTCATTCCAAAATAATTTCTTATAAATTATACAAAAATATTTTGCATACAAGTTTTTGCCTACAGATATATATTTGTATTTTATACTAATCCCTGTTCAAAAGTATTTTTGTTAAAATCAAAATCCTCTTTGTTTTCTTTTTAAAATTGACTTTTTGACCTGATCCGGTCGACCGGGTCGGTCGACCGAGTCTGTGTCAGTCTGGTCCGGTCGACCGGACCAGTCGACCGAAGTCCTGGCAGATGCACGTATCCGTGTGCACGTCTGTCGGTCGACCGGGGCGGTCGACCGGACTATTATTTTTGCTCACAGGTTTTATCGGTCGACTGGGTCGGTCGACCGCTCGCCTGTAACGGTCAAATTTTTATACTACCGGTCGACCGGCCCGGTCGACCGATGTAGCCGTTGAACAGTAACGGGCAGATTTTTTAAGAGCTGTTTATTTTTGTCTTTTGTGTTTAAAAATTCGTTTAAGGATATATTTTGATCTAATTACCTCCTAAACATCAGTAAATATGTTTTATCCCTAAACCCTAGCCCTCTCCTATAAATAGGGGTGTTTGGGGAGAGATTGGTTACAACAACAATCTTTGCAAAAATTCAAAAGTTTAAGGCTTTCAAAGTTCTTGGTTTTTGAGCTAAATTCTCTCAATTTCTGAAGGGTTTTCAAAAGTTTTTCTCTGATTTCAATTTCTTTTCCTTACACACAAAAGAGCTTCATTCCTACTCAATATTCTCTAAGGACCTTTGTAAGGGAAGAGATATTTGAAAGAGAGAGTTTGTGGTCTTTTGACTACCAAGGAAATTTCTTGTACTGAGATTGTGGAGTTGGGTACTCCATTGTAATTGAGATCTTTGTGATAGGGAAGTAGCTAGAATCCTTCTGGGGAAGGCGGGAGTAGAGCTGGGTGCTCGAACCTCGATAACATATCCTTGTGTTTGCGATTGGTTTACATTCTTACAATTCTTACTCTATTTTGCTTGCACTTATTATTTACTCATTATATTCATTGTCATACTTACTTGCTAGCATTCATCTTGTGATTGTTGTAGCTTTAAATTTTTAATTTGCCCTTGATTAGCATTGTCACCTATTCACCCCCCCCTCTAGGTGACTTTTCAGTTTTAATATCTTGTCTTTTATACCATGTCCATTGTATGTCTACATGCCATGCCTAGACTAGCTTATTTATATATACACACATTGTATTTTCAAAATTAGAAATAAAATTTTGTAAAAATTTCATATTCAAGCAAATACGTTAGAGATGGCAATTGCGCACCTCAACTCATTCAAGAGGAATCAAGAGGATGAAGTTCAGAACCCTTCACCGGGTATTCGGCTTCAACATCTCTAAAAACTTTGTTTTTGTATGAAAATTAATAAAATGTTTTGTGTGAATTTTTGGTTGATATGACAATCTAATGAAGATTTAAAAACATTGTTGGATTCATGCATGTTATATGTATTCTACTTTAATTGTTTAAATATTTCCTTTCAAATTTTTTTTTGGGGAGCTCTTTCTGTTCACAGTTTTTGGGCAAAGCCGGCCGACCGGCCCTAACCCCGGTCGACCGCCATTGCCTGAAAGAGAACAAATTTTTGCTCTCTGTTGCCGGTCGACCCGTACGGTCGACCGCTCTGAGTTACAGAGCTCTCGGGTTTTTCGGGTCGACCGGCCCGGTCGACCGTGCGTCGATTTCAGCCCCAAATCTGCTATTTATTTCACAGTCTCTCTCACTTATCTCATAACCACACCGACGATCCCCTTTCTCCCTTTTTCTCCAAAAATTTCCTACACTCAAAATCTCTCAAATTTCTTCTAAAATCAAGTTGGATTCACTCTTTGTGAGTTAGATCTTCAGTCTCAGAGCTTCCTCACCAACAGATTTTAGGGATTTCAAGATCTAGGGTTAGGGTTTCTCTCATCCAGGTAAAAATCCTCTCTTTTGTTCAAATCTTGATTTCTAGCCTTTAGAATCTCAATTCTTGTCTAAGATTTTTAGGTTTCTTTTTGTTTAGATCAAGCCATAACCATCTACCCTAAAAATCAACTAAAAATCACTCTTTTCTCCAAAAATGTCAAAGAGATCTAGGTCTGAGAAGGGAAAAAGTATAGTTCCCTCATCTTCCACCACTCCTAAACCTAAAAGACCCTTTGTTAATGAGCTAGCTGAAAACCGATATATCATACTTTCTAAGAAAGCTGTTATTTCAGGGAGATGTGTGATTCTTAAAGACTTTGAACATCTCCACATCCCTCGCATTCTGAAAAAATTCTTTGGATAAATTCATGGCCATTAGGGAACCTGTGTACCCCTCCTTAGTGCATTACTTCTATGCAAATTTTGCATTTGAGGGAAATCGGGTGAGATCTCGTGTTCTTGGGAAGAATATTGACATTCCCCTATCCCAATTTGCTGATATTCTGCATCTCTCATCTGGAGGAGTTGATGTTTACACCTTTAATCTCCAAGATTTTGAATATCCGGACGGTGAGTCTGCGCTCACCGCTTCCACCTTGATTCACGAGAATGACAATCCCGGTTTGGTTAGGAATGAGGAAGTGAACAAGTTCACGTTCACCGCCCAAGTCCTAGACAAATTTGTTTTCTATAACATTTTACCTAAGTCCGGTGAGTATAGCAATGCTAGGGGTCCTGTTCCATTGATCATCTATTGCCTTCTGAAAGGCATTAAGATTAATTTCCCACATCTCATTGCTTCTCACATGGCCTCTGATCAGATCCGCATGTACGGTAGGCATTTGCCTTATGGCATGCTCATATCCTATCTTCTCAAACATTTAGGATTTGATCTTTCTTCGGAGACTCCCTCCGAACCCTCTGTGAACTTGGACTGCACCCTTTTGAAGAGGATGCAGGCTCAGATTCGTCGAGCCCCTCCTGAGCAGGCCCCTCCAGTTCTAGTACCAGGATCTTCATCTGCCCCAGGGTCTTCTTCGGCCCCAGGGATTTCCTCTACTCCCGGTCCATCTTTATCTCCTGAGTTCCAGTCCTTTATGTCTTTTGAGATTCGCTCTCAGATCCAGGAGTATCAGTCTTGGATCGAGCAGCGAGACGCAGCCTTTCGTGCGGATATGGAGCAGCGAGATGCAGCCCTTCGTGCGGAGATGGACTCGCGCTTCCAGGGAATTCGCAATGACATGTCTTACTTTGCGAACGCCATGAGATTCGTGGACTCGCAATTTGAGACACTATTTGCGAAATTCGATATGCTTGGTCCAGATCCCACGTCCATTGCTCGTCCTCTTCCATCCTCCGGCCCTCCATTTCCTGCCAGAGACCCTACTGCTGTTCCACCTCCACAGCCAGGCGTTGCTGGCATCGATCCAGAGGAGGCAGGTCTTGATGATGATGATGATGATGATGATGATGATGATGATGAGATGATGGCAGAGGGTGACGCTGAGGAGAGTTCGTCTGAGGAAGGCGATGCTGAGGAGAGTTCTTCAGAGGACGATGCTGCTGGTGGTGCTGAGTGACCTGCCCCTTTTGATGATGTCAAAAAGGGGAGAGTTATTTGTTGAGAGAGACTCCATATTTTGTGTACTTATATTTTGTAATATTTTCTGTTGCTGGACATCTTTATCTTGTATTTATGTTTGTGTGGACATGTACTTGTTTATGTTGGTTATGCTTTGTGGACATGTGTTTCATTTCTATTTTATGACATGAGTATTTTTATCTAGCATGACATGAGTATTTTTATCTTGCATGGATATATGTGTTGTGGATTATCACCCACAATGTGTTTCATTTCTATTTTATGACATGAGTATTTTTATCTAGCATGACATGAGTATTTTTATCTAGCATGGATATATGTGTTGTGGATTATCACCCACAATTTTTTGAGATTTGTCTATGCTTGAGCATATTTTTGTATATGCATGTGTTGAGGGGGAGCTTCATTTGAAGTCTCTACCCAAAATATTTGTAATAACTATATATGTTTTTCATCATCAAAAAGGGGAGATTGTTGGCCCAAAGGCCATTAGCCCTATATCTTGTTGGATATTTTGATGATAACAAACCATATTTAGTTATGTATTTAACAATTTTGTTTTAAAAGTATTTCAGGATAAACAGGTTGATTTGACGGCTCCATTATCAAGACTCACAAGTTTGGACGCCGCTAAAGATGTGCATTCCCAAGCTAAGCACATTAGGAAGCTTCGGGATCAAGACATGAAGAAAAGACTAAGTCAAGATCAAGACAATGAAAAAGTCCAAGATTTGTATTTTTACTTTTTCTTTTAGTCTTTTTGTCAAAACCTAGATGTTAGAAGTAGAATTATGGATTGTCACTCACACACACACACTTAGTTTGATTCATGGCTTCAAAAACAATTTCTATTTCCAACTTAGTTTTGTAGGTAACATGTTTGGAAATTTGTTTTTAGAAACTTTAAGTTTTTTGGAAAAACCAACTTTTAGAAAAACAAGTTTTTATCAAGAGAACTTTATCAAAATGTTTTAACATGTTATGGTAGTGACATATGGTCATACTCCTATTTTTACAAGGTCCAAACCCCAAACCACTAGACCTAAACAGAAGACCCAAGTTCTGGTTTCTGCAGTTCTGATTTTTCAGAACTGACAGGAGCCGGTCGACCGTCCGGGTCGACGACGTGCACGCTGTGCATGTGTGTACGTCGGCCGACCGCTCGGGTCGACCGGGGCACTTACAGTGCCCTCTGTTTGTTCGGGTCGACCGGGGCGGTCGACCGTTGTCCCCCAACGGTCAGAAATATGACCGTTGGCGGTCGACCGGCCCGGTCGACCGGCAGCTGTCAGAAATTCTGACAGACTCCAACAGCTCTATTTTCTGACAGATTTTGTTGGGATCTCACCCCAACGAATCTCTCCAGCCTTTTTGCCCTGTTTCTCATCCCCTATATATAGGAGGTCATTTCAACTTGATGGGACAACAATTTTTACAAGATTTGACAAGAGACTTTCATAGGTTTTTCAAGCCTTTGAGAAAAGATTTTCAAAGCCAAAATTTCCATACACCCTTTTGAAGCCTTTACCTCTACTTCACTCTAGATATTTGCACTACACAATCCAAATTCTACATCTACATATTGGTTATAGGATTGTGCTAAGTGAGCGATTTTCGATCAAGTGTGATCATTTTCTTCTTGTGTGAAGTTGTAGAGGCATCGGCCTCAAGGCGAGCTAGTGTGCTCCGGGTGGTGTTGCGGTATCACAAGAGATAGGACAAGTGTGTCCTTGTATTGGCGATCCGGTGGGATCAACAATAGTGGAAATCCTTCAAGTGTGAAGGCGGGGACGTAGAGCGTGGCTCGAACCTTGGAAACATATACTTGTGTTTGCGTTTGCTCGAATTTTCTCTCAACTCAACTCCTTTATTTCTTGCACTACTTATTGTGTTTATTACTAGTCTTTTAATTTGAGCAATTTGTTAGTAGAATTTTAATTCCGTATTGTTGCCATATTTCATATAGCCATCACCTATTCACCCCCCCTCTAGGTGATTTCAAGGACATGAACAGTGTTACATTATTTTAGAATTATGTCTTCAACTTTATTAATAGAGAAGGGTTCTTTGGATTAGGCCATGGCTGACTAGGTAATGTTCTTTTTGTCTTTCATTAAGTGAGTTAGCCAATTGACCTATTTGAACCTCTAACCTATTAATACCTCTAACCTATTAATAGCTTGATTATGATTGTTCATCATTGAGGCTTGGTTTTTGGACAAGTTTTCTATCATTTTTTTCAAATCTGTCATTTTCCTGTCTGGATGGTTTTGTTGCTGATGTTAATAAGTGGGTTGGAAATTGTGTTGGTAAGTCGACTAAAATTTGGTTGATTTTGATGGAAATTAGGTTGATGGTTTGAGCAGTGTACTGATGTGAAAACTGTTGTCTTGGCTGCTCAGGACTAGATTGACTCCAAGAAAAATTGGGATGAATCCTCCATCCCGGGTTGTACGTCTTGAAGTAAGGATTGTAATTGGGTCTGGTGTAGGCTGCATTCATACTATCAGGGAACATCTATTGAGCCTGGTAAACTGGACACTTCTCGATTAAGTGGGTCAAGGCATGGCAATAGGTGCAACCCGGACTTGTCATTTGTGTTGGGTTGACCTAGTTTACTGAGTTTAGATCCATAGCCTCAAGTAGTTCTAATATCCTCATCAATTGTGTGATTTTAGCCTCAACAGCTATAAAGGACTCAATAGATTACATATTAGTTCTGAAAATTGTAGGGTTAGTCTTTTCAGAGTAAGACTCCCACTGAATGGTTTTTTTCAACTAAGACTTCATATAAGTCCCAACCTTGATCCTCATCTTTTTTTAAAAATTCTCCTTAACACATAGTCTCAAGGAGCGCCTGTTGGCCCAAAGGCCCATCACTCTAGTTTTGATGATGATCAACTCATGTAGTTATAGTACTAATGATCTTGTATTTATTTAGTCTCAGATTCATGATCAAGATCTTAGTAGGTGTGTAGCTTCATCAAAGGATTTAAAGTCAAGTTTTGGAGCTTACACGGTTTAATCCAACGAGTTAGTGATCGAGTTTGGATCGTGTTTGGACCAAGTCAAGAAGATGAGAAGACTTCAAGTAAAGACTTCAAGAAGATGAAAACTTGTGTCTAGATTTGTTTTATAAGATTTTATTTTTAGATAAAATGTAAAGGATAGAATAGTTGGTGGATTGCTCAAGTATATCTACACACACACTCTTGATATTTATATGTGTTCTTACAAACGAGTTTTCTTTTTGAAAACACCGGTTTGGTTTTTGGTATTCAAGTATTCTGTTTTAACCAAAACCATATTAGATCGTAATGTCAAAAACATAGATATTTCACCATGTTTGTGTAGTGGATCATATCCATACACACTATGCTTTAAATGAGTTTAGAATATCTTATTTTTGTATTTTGGAGAATTTTGGAAAACAAGTTTTGAAAAATCAATTTTGGAAAATACCATTTTTGTTTTAAGCCAAAATTTCCAAGTTACAAAAATAGTCCAAATTATTTGTAACATGCCTTGATTTTGTTCAAGCATGTTTGTTTATCAAAGAATATTGGTAAAACTATTTTTGTAGATTTTTAGTGATTTTATGGGATTTTATTTGAGCCAAAATGACCAAGTTTTATTTCCCAGAAATCCCTAACCTGGCTTCAACCGGTCGACCGGGCCGGTCGACCGGGCGACGTGCACAGCGTGCACGCCAGTATCTGGCTAGAGGGCCGGTCGACTGGGACGGTCGACCGTTCAGAGAGCTTTGCTCTCTGGAAATCCTCGGTCGACCGGGACGGTCGACTGCAGAGAGTCTGCTCTCTGTTCCAGAGGTTCAGTTGACCGGGCCGGTCGACCGCTGCCCTAACGGTCAAAAATCTGACCGTTGGCGGTCGATTGGGCGGTGGACCGTCAGCTCTGTCTGGCCCATAACGGCTAGTTTTTGGAGCTCTATAAATTGGGCCATTTGGGGGCTATTTTCTATAAGATTTTTTAGTGGGTTTTGAGCCAGTTTTTCTTACTTCATTAAAAGAGTTTTCTCCACTAAATTGAGAGCTAATACTTCCAATCAAAATGGGAGTTTATCAAGAGTGTTTTAAAGTGATTTTCTTGAGTTTTCTTCCACCACTTCCATCCTTGTTTTTCTCACAAACACTTGAGCAACCCATTGACATTCTCATCCTATAGGAGTGTTCTTGTGAGATTGTTTTTAGGTGATCAAATTGTTGTGATCATCAAAAACTTCATCTTTGTACTTTGAGGAGGCGGACGGTTGTGTTCGCGGTGTTTCGGGTTCTAGTGAGAACTCAGTGTTTGAGGTGCAGTCTCGGCGAGCTTGTAGGCTTGCGGTGTGTACGGACTAGGGAGTCCGAGAGCTTGTAGGTGTTGCGGCACCGAGTGATCCGTTGAGATCGATTATAGTGAAAATTCTTCAAGTGTGAAGGCGGGGACGTAGAGCAAGGATGCTCGAACCTCGAAATAAATCTCCCGTGTTTGCGATTGCTCTCTCTCTATCTCCTACTTGTTTACATCTTGCATGCTATTATTGTCTTTATCTTTATATGCTTGATATTCATATTGTGCTTAATTGTTATATGCATGGGGTGTGTTTGCTAACACTAGTTTTCAACCAAGAGAGCCAACGCGGCACCTCAACTCTTATTTAGAGGAATCTTGAGGAGTTTGTCCAGAGCCCTTCACGGGGAATTCGGCTACACTCTTGTGTTAAACTTAGTGTTTAGTGTAAGAAGTTTAGTTTAGGTCATAAAAGTTTTAATTCTGCATTTATTGACTATTAGATTAGCCATCACCTATTCACCCCTCCTCTAGGTGATTTTACAATTGGTTCAGAGCCAAGTGCTCTGAATTTGGGTCTTACAACCTAGAGTTAAAGATCCTCATTTTAGGCTAATCACAATATTTTGTACACACACCATGGACTTCATGTCACCTCCCACTTTTGACATTCTTAACATCCATATATGGAAGGTGAAGATGTCCTTGTACCTCAAAGCCTTAGGCATTCATGTTTATTTTTCCACTACTAAAAATTCATATTGTTTCAATGGCAAAAATTTTGAGGCTAATGCAAAAGCCCTACATGCTTTAAAGTCTACCCTAAATGATGATTATTTATCTAGGGTTGCTAATATTGATTCAGCTTTTTTAGTTTGGAACTCATTGATCTCCCTTGGTGAAAATGAACAATACTATGCGGGGAGTGACTCGGATGTTGGAAGTAACACCTCCAACGTGTGCTACATGGTCTAAGGGGATAACTCCCTTGAGGTACCTACCGAGTCCGATATAGAAGAGGATGTTGATATGCCATATAATGAACTTGCATCTTTTTGTTAACAACTCTTAGAAAAATATGAATTGCTTAAGAAAGATAACAAAAATTTGAAAAAAAATTTGATTGCATGTTAAATGAAAAAGATTCTTTACAAGAAAAATTTGAAATTATTTCAAAAGAAAATGAAATTTGAAAAATGAAAATGTTTCCTTGCTTTCTAAATTAAGTGATCTTTGTGAAGGAAACACTAATTTGAAAAATAAAATTGTTTTGGTGGAAAAACAAAAAGAAGTTGCTTTTCAAGAAAACACTTCTTTAAAAAGAAAAATGATTGAAAAAGAAAAGGAAAATTTTCTAAAAATAAGAAAAATGATTCTCATTCTCATCATGCTTTACACGTCACCACAAATGAGATAAATGTTTTGAAAAATAAAATGAATTGTTTGAGCTCCACTTTGAGCTCATGTGCATTTAACCATTCTAGATTGGAGTCCTTATTTTCAAAGAAACAAACTCCACACATTCATGCACGTCATCATCATGCATATGCTTGTGTTGCACGTCATGACCACACTCACCCTCATATGCATCCTAAGGTGTACAAATGTACACATTGTAGCCGCAAAAGCCATTTAGCAAAGTTTTGTTTTGATAAGTTGCATCATATAAATTTTGCTAATAAAAAAATGTTGGGTTCTATTTGATGCTAACCCCCGTGGACCAAAAGAAAACGGGTACCAAAATTTCCACCTTTTATTTTTGATGTAGGTGAGGGCTCTCACAAAACGTGAGAGGGAAGGTGCATTGATGGTAGATGCACATGGACTTGAAGGATATATAATTGATGCACCGCTATCAAGAAAGTTTGGTGGGTCAACCACTATATTTTGGAGACTTAGAGCATAGTTCTTTGTTTGGTAACTATCTCTAAACTCCTAATTCAGTGTACATGCTTGTCCATATATGATATTTTTGGCATGTTCATGTTTTTTGCTTCATGTGGTAATACTAGTTTAAATGTAGTTTTTATCAAAACTTGTGTATATACGTGTACAAGTAGTGAGCAACAAATTGATTCATATATGTTTGCACTACATTGTTCATTTGTACTCACTATATGCACATGTATAGCCTAGTTTTGATGATTCTCTCATTTACACTTGTTTTGCCTATTTTTATGTTTTACTTCATGTATATGCATTTTTATTCAAATCTAATAAATATACATGTGCACCCGTGAGTCTCTTGCCTTCATGCAAATTATATCATAGACTCTTTTATGTTTGGGATATGTATGCATATTGTTAGTTTTGGATAAATCATACATATACTTAGAAGTTATGTTTAAATTGAAAATGATTTTTCATTTTTTGATAAAATAACTTTTGTTTTGAGCTTCATTGATTAATTTCATGAAAAATGATAATTACATGATTTTTGAACACTCACACTTTATTTGTTTATTCATGACTTTGTTTCATGATTCTTTTTGAGCTTTATCGATTTTGAGTGTCAACTCATGTGTATTTAGTATATTCATGAAAAACATATGTTTTGATTTCATGTTTTTGAAGGATCTTTAACTAGTATTTCAAAAATTATTTTTAACTAGTTATTATTCTTCAATTGGGTAGTGGTTTTCACTATAAAATGTTTTCAAACCCTATTTTCAAAAACCCTACCTACACCATCAATGGGCGGATGGCTGGGCGAGTATGCCTTATAAGCTTTATTGGAAAATCCTTTACCTTGTGCATATAAAGGGTGGTAGATTATGAGTTATATACTTGATTTACATTGTTATTTTCAATTAGTATCATTGGATCTCTTCAACTGGTATCTCAATTGATATTTTTGTATATACTCATATTTTGTTTATATATATGTATGCTTTCAATTTCGAATAATATCAATTTCTATTGGTATTTTATTTTTCATACATATATATGATTTTTGTGTGCTTGCTTTACAATTGGTTTACATATTTAAAGCACAAAGTTTATGCTAAGCTTAAGTTAAAACTTTATTTTCAATTGGTATCTCAATTGACATTTTAATAAAGCTTATGCATTGTTTTTCAATTGGTATCAATATGCTTCTATTTCAAATTTGTTATAAATTTAAAATTGATATCAATATGTATTACCTATTTGAAAGATTCAAAATTTGTAATGTTTATTTTACAGTATCAACATGATTTTTTTTAATTGGTATCTTAAAATTTGATTACAAGTGGTACCTTAAAATTTTTTTGATTTACTAAGATATCTCAAAATTTGTTTTATTGAGAAAAATTCAAAATTTTGTTTGAACAATTAAAAATCAAAACATTTTTGATGTGTATTGCCTATATGCAAGGGAGCTTAACATTTCTTCTACATATAGATTCATGTTGAGTGTATCTTGTATTGAGGAGCTTGACAACTCTTCTTTATGTGATACACGTGTGTAGGGGGAGCTTCACATCTCCTCTTATGCATTACAGATTATGTGTTATGTGAATTAGGGCTTGTCATCCCTTCTTCATGTAATGCATATATATAAGGAAGCTAACTTAGCGTCTTCCTCTTCATGAATGTATATCGCATATAACCTTTATTGATTTGTTTATGATTACCCCTTTATTGATTCTATGTTTCGGACAAAAAGGGGAGAAAAATTTGTTGATTTTGTTTTTACTTTAACCCTTTGTTGATGATTGACAAAAAGGGGGAGAAGTATTTTAGTATATATGCATGTTTTCCTTGCTTTATTCATAAAGGGGGAGAAGTATTTATGTTTATGCATATATGTTTTGTTTTGCAAGTAGGAGAAAAAGAATTTGATGTGTTTTATGCTTGATTAGCATGTTTATCTCCTAGTATTTGCATACATTATTTTTGAGCTTTCATTGCATATTTATTGTTTATTTGGTATGCATGAGTTAAGGGGGAGCTTCTTTGGAGCTTTACTTTAATCCATGCATATATAACTTCATGAGTTTTGTCATCATCAAAAAGGGGAGATTGTTGGCCCAAAGGCCCATCACTCTAGTTTGATGATGATCAACTCATGTAGTTATAGTACTAATGATCTTGTTTTATTTAGTCTCAGATTCATGATCAAGATATTAGTAGGTGTGTAGCTTCATCAAAGGATTTAAAGTCAAGTTTTGGAGCTTACACGGTTTGATCCAACAAGCTAGTGATCGAGTTTGGATCGTATTTGGACTAAGTCAAGAAGATGAGAAGACTTCAAGTGAAGACTTCAAGAAGATGAAAACTTGTGTCTAGGTTTGTTTTATAAGATTTTGTTTTTAGATAAAATGTAAAGGATAGAATAGTTGGTGGATTGCTCAAGTATATCTATACAGACACTCTTGATATTTATATGTGTTTTTATAAAAGAGTTTTCTTTTTGAAAAATACCGGTTTGGTTTTTGGTATTCAAGTATCATGTTTTAAACCAAAACCATATTTAGATCTTAATGTCAAAAACAAAGATATTTCACCATATTTGTGTAGTGGATCATATCCATACACACTATGCTTTAAATGAGTTTAGAATATCTTGTTTTTGTATTTTGGAGAATTTTGAAAACAAGTTTTGGAAAAATCAATTTTGAAAAATACCGTTTTTGTTTTAAGCCAAAATTTCTAAGTTACAAAAATAGTCCAAATTATTTGTAACATGCCTTGATTTTGTGCAAGCATGTTTGTTTATCAAAGAATATTGGTAAAACTATTTTTTTAGATTTTTAGTGATTTTATGGGATTTTATTTGAGCCAAAATGACCAAGTTTTATTTCCCAGAAATTCCTGACCTGGCTTCAGCCGGTCGTTCGGGCCGGTTGACCGCGCGACGTGCACAGCGTGCATGCCAGTATCTGACTGGAGGGCGACGGTCGATCGTCCAGAGAACTTTACTCTCTAGAAATCCTCGATCGACCGGGACGATCGACCGGCAGAGAGTCTGCTCTCTGTTCCAGAGGTTCGTCAACCGGGCCGGTCGATCGCTGCCCCAACGGTCAGAAATCTAACTGTTGGCGGTCGACTGGGCGGTGGACCGTCAGCTCTGTCTGGCCCATAACGGCTAGTTTTTGGAGCTCTATAAATTGGGCCATTTGGCGGCTGTTTTCTACAAGATTTTTTAGTGGGTTTTGAGCCAGTTTTTCCTACTTCATTAAAAGAGTTTTCTCCACTAAATTGAGAGCTAATACTTCCAATCAAAAGGGGAGTTTATCAAGAGTGTTTTAAAAGTGATTTTCTTGAGTTTTCCTCCACCACTTCCATCTTTTTTTTCTCACAAACACTTAAGCAACCCATTGACATACTCATCCTATAGGAGTATTCTTGTGAGATTGTTTTTAGGTGATCAAAGTTTTGTGATCACCAAAGACTTCATCTTTGTACTTTGAGGAGGGAGACGGTTGTGTTCGCGGTATTTTGGGTTCTAGTGAGAACTTAGTGTTTGAGGTGCGGCCTCGGCGAGCTTGTGGGCTTGCGGTGTGTACGGACTAGGGAGTCCGAGAGCATGTAAGTGTTGCGGTACCGAGTGATCCGGTGGGATCGATTATAGTGAAAATCCTTCAAGTGTGAAGGCGGGGACGTAGAGCAAGGGTGCTCGAACTTTGAAACAAATCTCTCGTGTTTGCGATTGCTCTCTCTCATTCTCCTACTTCATCTTGCATGCTATTATTGTCTTTATCTTTATATGCTTGATATTCATATTGTGCTTAATTGTTATATGCTTGGGGTGTGTTTGCTAACACTAGTTTTCAACCAAGAGAGCCAACGCGGCACCTCAACTCTTATTTAGAGGAATCTTGAGGAGTTTGTCCAGAGCCCTTCACGGGGAATTCGGCTGCACTCTTGTGTTAAACTTGGTGTTTAGTGTAAGAAGTTTAGTTTAGGTCATAAAAGTTTTAATTCCGCATTTAGTGACCATTAGATTATCCATCACCTATTCACCCCCCCTCTAGGTGATTTTACAGCGTCTTGGTCTGGTAATCTAACCCGTCATAGAGAATTTGGTACTACCGTCACTTCTATATTTTGTGGTGACGACACTAGGCTAACAAATCCTTAAACCTTTCGAAATATTTTCAGAGTGGTTCATTGTTTTCTTATCTATACTGCATAATGTTCTTCCTGATAAGGACAGTCTTATGGATGGGATAGAATTTCTTAAGAAATACCTTAACAAAGTTTCTCATGATGAAATAGAACTAACAGGTATGTTGTATAGCCACTTCTTGGCTATGTCCTTAAGTGGGAAGGGTATAATCTTAGTCTAATAGCATCTTCTCCCAGTTGGAGAATTCTCATCATCAAGTATACTTCTTCAAACTCCCAAATGAAGAAGTATGCATCCTCAGATTCTAAGCCGTAGAACCTAGGGAAGGTGTTTCCATTAGATTCAGGTAATATAATGCACGAGGGATGTGAAGTACGAATTGGGTAAAACTTGTTCTGGAGTGAAATGTGATTGGCCATGATTGGATCTATCTCAGAAGGTGGTGTGTGTGCCAGTGGAGTGTTCCTAACTACTCTTGATGTAACTGGATCCCTGTACCACTATTGCATGCACAACACAAATAATGTTCACCCAACAAACAAACAGAAAAAGAAAAATAATAAATAATAACAAAGAAAAAATAATTACCGAGCCCATCTAGGATTCTTGGACCTAGATGACTCCTGACTGGGCGATTCTCGGGGAAGATTGTTATTTGAATCAGACCACCAGCTAATCAGCCAGGTAGGGGCAAAATACCGTAGGAGGTATCTATGTGTGAGCAACGAGTCTTAATTACGCCAAACTACGATATCTTCGAGGCTTAACCATTTAATCCCCAACCTTAAACACTAATTTGACTGAAGTATGATTCAAAACAAGTTTCAACCACAGTTAATCTTCTATTGAGCCTGGGTGTCCCTAGGAGCCAACGTCTATCAATTTTTAGATTAAGCTTGCGATTGCGAGTACTTGGAATGTTATTTTTGGGCTAAGGAAGGGTGATAAAATCCCCACCTTATCTTGCTCATTTGGGTGATACTCTTAAAGTCTATTGTTGGTCCCGAGATGATGCCAATTGTTGGATCTAAATTATATACATCAACACTCAAACAAAGATATTAGCGATATAAAAATAAGCACTTGCAATAAAAGGAAATTAAATCTCAGAAAGTAAAGCAAACGCAAGGACAAGAGATTTATCTTGGTTCAGTTCTCATGACCTACATCCAGTCCCCAGGCCACCCGCTTGAGTTTCCTTTATCCTTTGACTTTGTACACCCAAAATCAACACCTTGAACACTACTTGACAAATTTCTTTTGCCAAATGTGTATAACTCTTCTTACAACCAAGAAGACTACAACACCTTATATAAATTCTCTTCAACCTGAAGACGCTCTTGTACAATACTCCTCTTTGAGTGATACAAACAATCCTATAAGCCTTGAATCTATATGTGATCGTGGACAAGAGCTCTTATAGGTGGACTTTCAGGATCTTCACAATAGAATAGGAATTGGTGAAGAAACAGAAAATGAAAATAATTTTCAGAAAAATAGGATTTTGAATAGAGTTTTTAGGCTGAAAATTATTGATTTTAATTGGTGTTTTTAGCCTAGGACAACAACCCTATTTATAGCTGAAATCTACGGTCAGTTAGGTGTTGGCCCAAGGTTACAATCACCCGTTTTAGTGTGTTTTGATGATTACAAAACATATTAGTTATTTGTACTAATATTGTTTATTGTTTAAGTGTGTTTCAGGATTCTAACTCAATTAGAAGGATTATTCCCTAAAGGAAGGTGCTTTGGACTCAAGTCTACTCAATTTGGGCTCAAGAATCAAGTTTTGAAGATCATATGGTGAAAGCCCTCTTGAAGAACTTGAAGTCTTTAGAATCATTGTAAGAATAGAATGTTAAAGTTTGAGTGTTGGATATTGGCTCTAGGATACACATGCACAATTTGGTTTTGTTAAAATGTGAGTCTTGTATTTAAGTTTTCATGTTTTAAATTTGGTTTCATGCCTTAGTAGATATTTACATGACCCTAAGTTTTACAAAAATAAATATCATGTTTAGATCATGTTTATAAACTCCTACTAGCATGTTACTTAAGTTTGTTCAAACCCAAAACTATTTTACAGTATTTTTCTAAGTCAAAAAAAATACTATTTTTTTTCCTGTTTCAGGCTGACCGGCCGACCGGCCCGGTCGACCGGCGCCAGTGCCAGGACGTGCACATTTGTGCACGTCTGTCGGTCGACCGCCCCGGTCGACCGACTGTGAGCAGTTGCTCTCGGGTTTTTCTGGGTCGACCGGCCGGTCGACCTCCAGAAGACCCGAGCCAACGGCTCTTTGACCAGCTGAGCTGGCGGTCGACCGGCCCGGTCGACCGCCAAGCCTGCACATGCCCAACGGCTCTTTCCTCTTTTGTGCAATTCTGAAATCTGTTTTTCAGATTGCTTTTTGGCAGACTTTTTCAGGGTTTTTCAGTTCTTTTTCAGAGCAAATAAGCTCTAAATAATTGTTTTAAACTTATTTTTCTCCCTATAAATAGAGGAGAAGACTCTCTTGCAAATACCAAGAAAAATCCTCAAGTTTTCAAAGTTTTCAAAAGAGAAAAGAAAAGTGTTTAAGCTCTCCATTTCCAATTCTTTCTTGAGCTAGTTTTCAGTTGTGTTCTCTTGCAAAATCATCTCTACAACTGAGTTTTTCTCACTACACTTCATAGAGCCAAAAATCCCTAACTCATTCTATAGTGAAGTTGTAAAAGAGTGAGAGTGTTGTAAAAGAGTTTGGTGATCTTGTTGTGATCACTCTTGTTCTTGTGATCTTCTTGTTCTTGTGGAGACACCTCTTCGGTAGAGGTTATTGTACTTGGTGGAGCTCGGTGCTCGGGTCTTCGGTAGACCGTTGTAATCGTCCTCGGTGGATAGTGGAAACCCTTCACGGAGGTGAAGGCGGGGAGTAGAGCGGTGGCTCGAACCTCGAAACAAACATCTTGTGTTTGCGATTGCCTTGTTTTCATTTTTGCTTTAAATTTCTCTTGCACTCTATTGCTTTTAATTACTTGCTTGAGATCTAGTTTTATTTCCTTGTGCTATTGCTTGTGATACTTGTGATATATCTTGTGTGCATTTCATCATTGCATATTATTCATTACTTGTTCGATCAATTCTCATACAACAAGGTTGCATTGCGCACCTCTAACCCATTCAAGGGGAATTGGGAGGAAGGAGTTCAGAACCTCTCACGGGGTATTCGGCTCTTAGTCTTGTTTTGAGAGATCGTTGCATCATTCATCCATCTTAGTTTAAAAGATTGTTAGATTAGCAATAACACCTATTCACCCCCCCCTCCAGGTGTTTTTCAATTGGTATCAGAGCTTGGACTCTAAGATTTGGCTTAACAACCTTAGAGAGATCCTAATTTTTGCTAATCATTTCATTCATATTCACTTAGTAAAAATGGCCGATGGAATTAAAACCCCTCCTAAGTTTGATGGACTTAATGATTAGACTAAGAAGGTGTACTTATATGTGTATAAGAATGTATTTGATGTACCCTTTCTTGTCTCCGCTATAGCATAGGGCTATACCGAGTCGATTCTCAGGGAGAGCTCGCGATGGAAGCTTTACGTGTGGTAGTGAAGTGAACAAACGAGTATTCTTCTCTTGCTTATAACTTAGTGAATCAAATGCAAAAGAAACTAAAAGAAAGGATGGCTATGTTCATGGTGGAAATCGTTGGAAAGAAATCAAGAAGTGGATGTGGTATTCACAAGAAAAAGAAAGAAAACTTAAAGAAAGCAATCCATGACTAGCTTACCTTGCTAGCTTGCCAAGACTTACTAGACTCCTTGATAGCGAATGCTTGCCTAATGTTATCACTCCATTAGCGTAGGATTCGTCTCGCGTGTTGACCTAATTACTTTCTCACTTTGAAGACGGTGGTTTAACCATCGGAGAAGAGAAGATCATACAACTTGCAAGATGAACAAAGGCAATCACCCATGAGTTAGTGAATATGACAAGGCTAGGGATTAGCTAGTACATGGAGAAGAAATTAGCTACAAGCCATTAAAGAACTAAAACAAAGCTTGAAGTAAATTGTAAGAATTAAAGAAAGCAATAAAGAAAGCATGTAAAGAAAACACATAAACTAGAACCAAGCTTCAAGTAGAGGAAGGAGGATGGATCAATCCTTGTTGCTTCAAGTGTCACTCTTGATTACACAAGCTCTCTCCCTCACAATCACTCTCTTTTACATTGAATTCTATGGAAGAAGAAGAGGGATCTAAGAACAAAACCTAAAGAGAAAAATACATGAAAATTACAATACTAAACTAATCTCCTCTCTTCTCCATTCAGTCTTTGTACGCAGGTCAAGTGCAGATATTTATAGCATTCAGAGAGAAGGCTCCAGAAGACGAGACAGCTGGCAAAATCTGGCGCCCAACGGCCCAGATTTTGCGGCGGAAGCGCGGCAAATCTCGGCAGTTTTGTGGCCGTTGGCCAACAACTTTCTGTTGTGAGTTTGTTACGAAGTTGTTAGCCACGTGGTATATCTGGAATCTTCGTTTGTTGCGCGGATTTCTCTAGATCTGGGATTTGAATTTGGCTTTATCTTTAATCTTGATTAATCACTTAATTATGGTTAATTAAGTGATTATTTGGATATCTCTCCTTTAAGTGTGTACCTGCAAATATATAGAGAAGAGGATTAAAAATCATATATTTATTTGTAATATGCATGGGAATAATGAGGTAAAATATGCAATATTGGATCACAATCACACCCCCCACACTTATTCTTTTGCTCGTCCCGAGCAAAACAAAGAAAAAGAAAATCTATACTACCAGTTTATTACACCACTTTCGCAGGTGACGCGATTGCACTGAGCATGTGCAACAAGCCGTTAAACCTCTAAGTTACCCTAGAGGAGGAGTGTTGTCTCCTGAGGGTTTTCAGCGGATTACACCCACAAAATCCTTAAAGAAAGAAAACAAATGTTAGTATTTTGAAAATTCATTTTGAAAGAGAGACATGTTTTCGATTATTTTTTGCAAAAATATAAGTGATCCTAGGTCATAAGTCCACCTATAATCATTCTTCCTTAAACTTAGTCTCCATGCAAGATCTTGTTTTTAATTAAGGTAAGAATTCAAAATTGGATTGAATACTTTATCTTTCATAAAACCTAGATAGTATGCACACCGTGTAAGTGAAGATTTCTGGGATTTCAACTCCAACCATCAAGCTATTTATTTATTATATACTTTTTTTCTTTTTCTTTTTCTTCCCTTAGTTTAGGCTTTCTAGTCTACCCTTGTAACGAGCCTTTAACCGATGACTCCCAAACCAGACGGTCTTAGGGCACCAGATGAGAAAACATCCCTCGGGTTTAAGGTCTCGAGTAAAAAAGGCCACAAAACTAAAGGGGATTTTATAATCACCGTTCAGGCGTGAATAATCATGCTTCTTGAGGCACAATTATCCAGCTTAATAAGTGAGATCACCGTTAGGTGTGAGTAACCATGCTTCTTGAGGCATAGTTATCCAGCTTAATAAGTGATCTTTTATTTATATTTTTTTTTTCTTTTTCTTTTTTTTTTTATTATATGGCATTTTTGGTCTTTGTCTCCATCCCAAGAAATGTGTAAGTGTAAAGTGCATATTATCTAAGGCAAAAAATTCAAGATAAGAATATCTCACCAATTTTACTTACTTAGCCTATAATTTTAAACAAGATCTATTTCTTCAACTATGTTTAAGATGTCATAATTAAGGCTTTCTTAATTTCTAAGATACATCTTAATTTTCTTAAAAATAGATCAAAACTTTGTTTCTTATTTCAAAAAGTTTTTATTTTTTATTTTATTTTATTTTTATAAATTTTCTAAAAGAAATGTAAAAGAAAGAAATTCTAAAAACTCTAAAAGTGTAAAAGAAAGAAATTCTAAAAACTCTAAAAGAAGTGTAAAAGAAAGAAATTCTAAAAACTCTAAGTTAGTAAACCCTCCCCCACACTTATTTCATGCATTGTCCTCAATGCATCATGATATATGTATGCATGAAACAAAAATGAAGAGGGAAGGAAAAAATTACCGTAAGGTGGTGGTTCCGGTGGTGGTCGGATTGGTCCACGAAACATGGCCCAATCATCTTTTCTTTGGGTTTTCAGAACCCACCAGAAATTTCAATAATATGACCCACAAAAATGATGTGTGCATTTAAGATTATTATGTACATTCCCCCATCTAATTTCCAAATTTTTAAAATAATTTCTGAGTTAAATTTATCAACTACCTTGTCCCAGAATGGAATATGGAATGATAGAACGGTTGACTTGGACTCGGAAAGGAACACCGACTCAGGGAAGTGAATGAAGTCAAGTAAAGGTTTCAGGAGTCGGAATGGATTCAAGAACTGGGTCCAAGTCAAGAAAATGAAGCTCAAGTCCACATTCAGTTTCCCATGATGGAATGTGACTATCTAAGATGAGTGATTCAAGTTCAGGAAGGATGGGAATCAATACTGACTCTAGAAGGTTACTCAAATTGGGTAATATAACCGGAGTCAATAATGATTCAGGGATTTGAACTAGATCACAGATGTGCAAATCTAGGTCACATATCTCATTTAGTTCAATTCCACAAAATGGAGAACTTGCCAAAATGTCAATTGAATCTTCAGAAGTGTAGAATTGGGCAAGTTCGACATGATCCTTAAAGATGGGTGATTCAACTTCATTGTGAATTAGGCAAGGATCCAAGGTTGACTCCGGGAAAAAGATTGATGTGAGGTAGAGATACCGGAGTCATTATCGAATCAGAAAAGAGGATTGAATCACTAAGTTGGAGTTCAAGATCACATTCCTTATGTAATTCAATTTCAGAAAAATGTGAACTTGCCAATTTATCAATGGGATTTTCAGAAGTATGGAATTGGCCAAGTTCAATGTGATCATCATAAAATATTGGTGATTCAATTTCACAATGGATAGGTACTGGATTCAATTCTGACTTTGGAAATGGATTGAAATCAGGTAAGGATATGGAAGTCATGATTGAATCAGGAAGTAGAGTTGAATCATCTGGTGAAAGTTCAGGATCATAATCATGTTCAAGTTCAATTTCAGGGAAAGGAAAACTTGCCAAAATGTTAATTGGATCTGAAGTTTGGACAAGTTCATTTGTAGGAGATGAAAAACTTGCCAAAATGTCAATGGGATTTGACGTTTGGACAAGTTCAATTTTAGGAAATGAAAACTTGCCAAAATGGAATCTGAAGTTTGGACAAGTTCAGGTGGTTGTGCTGAAATTGAATCTTGATTTTCAAAACAACATGATTCTTTGGCTCGGACAGAATGGTTAGTAACATTAGAAGAATGAGAATGAAGAGTTTGAATCATCAACTCTACGTCACGATTACGAGTATTTCGAGTCTGAGCCAAGAATTCAAGCATCTTTTCACAATTCATTGGTTCATCATTTTGTTGAAAAGATGAAGTGTTGTCTTGGAATTGGTGATGAAATTGTGAGTCAAAAATGTGTGGTGATGGAAAAGTGGACTCACACAAGAAATCATTACTCGTTTCCATGACAAATGGTTGTTCATTATGAAGAGATGGAACTGAGTAAGATTCTTGAAAATACTGTGGAATTGGAGAGGAAAATGGTTCTGGAAGTGTCTGCTCAGCTCTCTGTAAATTGGCTTCTAAACTCCTTAGTAACTCAGATTTTTCTTCAACTGGTTCAGAAAAAGGAGTATATGAAGCGGGATCGGGAAATGAATCTTGTGAATATTGTGGACTTGGTGAAAATGGTGGACAAGGAGGTTGATAATTAAACTCGGGGGACTGGAATCCCCAATGACTCGATGAAGAGTTGAAATTATTTTGGACATTATAATTGTTAGATGGGGGGTATGGGTCATATTGATTCGGATAAGGCCACCCGGTGTATTTGGTTGGTGCATATTGTAAAACACCGGGTTGGAATTATCCGAATAAGGAGATGGTGTGAAATATGGATTATTATTGAAAGAATTGTTGAAGGCCATATCACACAATCACAAACAAAAACAAACAAACAAACAAACAAAGAAAGAAAAAAATTCTAACCTAAGTTAGGGTAGACTTAGGACCTAGACGACTCCTAACTGATAGACTGTCCACGGGAGGTTTAGTGTAGACTCTAACCACAAGCTAATCAGCCAGGGAAGGGTAAGGTTGGTGGGAGGTTTTCCGTCAGAGAAGTTCCTTAATTAAGTAACCAGCAACCTTCGGGCTTTCGGCCCTCAACCCCTTTCCTAGACACTGATTTTGCAAGAGTTAAATTCCAACACTTTTCCCCCTTAGGATAATCTCCTAAATGAGTCCGAGATGTCCCTAGGGCCAACGTCTATTTTTTTTTTATTAAATTAGGCTTGGGTTAGTGAGTGCTTGGGAAAATGATTTTCGGGCTAAGGAAAGGGTAATGAACTCCCCCACCTTATCTTATTTACGGGTATGCCCTTAAAATTGAATTGTGCAAGTGTACAAGAAAATATAACAAGGATCACTCAAAGCATGAAAATCAAGCAAGAGATGATTTCTAGTCTATATGCAATGCGAAACGTACCTTGCCTCCAGCACTCTTCACAGTAAAAGTAAAGAATTGAAAGACACGTGCGTAGAATGCAAATGTCTAAACAATTTTTAACAATTTCAACCAACTTTTTACTGTTTTTTTAATTAAGCAGGTATATGGTGCAGAATACAGAAAGTTAAGTATTGCAGAAGCTGTATCTTGCAGAGCTGAATACCCTGCAGAAAATTAATCAGTAGTGATCTCCTCTTTGCGGCGTTCCCACGGCAAATGCCGCGGATCCGCGGCAATTTGGAGGGATCCTGGGCTCTGCTTTCTTGAGCAGAGGCCCAGGTCCACTTATATGTTTCTGCACTGAAGATTTTCCTATTTCTTGAACCTGTAACCTGCAACAGAGAAGAAGAATCGTTTAGTACTTCACTTTAACCTAAAAAATACGTTGCTCTCCCCGACAACGGCGCCATTTTGATTAGACTAAGAAGGTGTACTTATTATGTGTATAAGAATGTATTTGATGTACCCTTTCTTATCTCCGCTATAGCATAGGGCTATACCGAGTCGATTCTCAGGGAGAGCTCGCGATGGAAGCTTTACGTGTGGTAGTGAAGTGAACAAACGAGTATTCTTCTCTTGCTTATAAACTTAGTGAATCAAATGCAAAAGAAACTAAAAGAAAGGATGGCTATGTTCATGGTGGAATCGTTGGAAAAGAAATCAAGAAGTGGATGTGGTATTCACAAGAAAAAGAAAGAAAACTTAAAGAAAGCAATCCATGACTAGCTTACCTTGCTAGCTTGCCAGACTTACTAGACTCCTTGATAGCGAATGCTTGCCTAATGTTGTCACTCCATTAGCGTAGGATTCGTCTCGCGTGTTGACCTAATTACTTTCTCACTTTGAAGACGGTGGTTTAACCATCGGAGAAGAGAAGATCATACAACTTGCAAGATGAACAAAGGCAATCACCCATGAGTTAGTGAATATGATAAGGCTAGGGATTAGCTAGTACATGGAGAAGAAATTAGCTACAAGCCATTAAAGAACTAAAACAAAGCTTGAAGTAAATTGCAAGAATTAAAGAAAGCAATAAAGAAAGCATGTAAAGAAAACACATAAACTAGAACCAAGCTTCAAGTAGAGGAAGGAGGATGGATCAATCCTTGTTGCTTCAAGTGTCACTCTTGATTACACAAGCTCTCTCCCTCACAATCACTCTCTTTTACATTGAATTCTATGGAAGAAGAAGAGGGATCTAAAGAACAAAACCTAAGAGAAAAAATACATGAAAATTACAATACTAAACTAATCTCCTCTCTTCTCCATTCAGTCTTTGTACGCAGGTCAAGTGCAGATATTTATAGCATTCAGAGAGAAGGCTCCAGAAGACGAGACAGCTGGCAAAATCTGGCGCCCAACGCCCAGATTTTGCGGCGGAAGCGCGGCAAATCTCGGCAGTTCTGTGGCCGTTGGCCAACAACTTTCTGTTGTGAGTTTGTTACGAAGTTGTTAGCCACGTGGTATATCTGGAATCTTCGTTTGTTGCGCGGATTTCTCTAGATCTGGGATTTGAATTTGGCTTTATCTTTAATCTTGATTAATCACTTAATTATGGTTAATTAAGTGATTATTTGGATATCTCTCCTTTAAGTGTGTACCTGCAAATATATAGAGAAGAGGATTAAAAATCATATATTTATTTGTAATATGCATGGAATAATGAGGTAAAATATGCAATATTGGATCACAATCACTTAACTTTCCCATATGGAAGGTTAAGATGACCGTTTTCTTGCAATCTCTAGGTAGTCGAGTTGCAAAGGCCGTGACCAAACCCTTTAGTGCACCCCCCGGTGATGAATCCACTTGGTCCGAAATAGAGACCAAAGAATTTGATACCAATGCTAGGGCTCACTATGCACTACTTCAAGCCCTTAATGATGATGTCATAGCTAGAGTTATTCATTGCAAGTCCGCATATGAAATTTGGACACATTTGCTAGTTACACATGAAGGACCTCACAAGTGAAGAGGGCTAAGATTGACCTTCTTCGGTCCCAATATGAGAATTTTTGCATGCAAGAAAATGAAGCCATAGATGATATGGTTACAAGATTTACAAGATTACTAATGGACTTTCTTCTCTAGGTGATGCTATTGATAATGATCAAAGAGTTAGAAAGATCATTCGGGTTCTTCCTCCTTCATGGGAAGTAAAAGCAACAACCTTGAAGGAACTCAATGACAAGGAAGAGATGGATTGAATGGTCTCATTGGGAACCTCAAAACCCTGAGATGGAGTGGAAAGTGAGAGAGGAATGGCTCCTTCCAAGAAGACAATAGCCTTCAAAAGTCAATCCACACACTCCGACGAAGACGATGAAGAAGAAGATGACGAAGAGCTCTCACTTCTTGTGAAGAACGTTCGGAGGATGTACAACAAGGCTAAATTTCAAGGAAGGGAAGAGATGGCAAGGAGGCAAAGAAGAAAGAAGATCATTTGCTTTAATTGCCAAAGACCGGGACACATAGTGGCGGAGTGTCTAGATAAAGTGAAGCCCTCCACCTCAAAGAAGCCTCACAAGAAGAAGGCAATGAAAGCTACTTGGGATTCCGAGAGCGAATCCGAGGAGGAGATTGATACCGCCAACATGTGCTTCATGGCTAATGAAAAGCACAAGCAAGGTAACCCCTTCCACTTCTCCTAATGATGAACTTTCCATGGATGAATTAGGAGAAGCTTTTGTAGAATTATCACATAACTATGATTTTCTTAAGAAAAAGTATTTAAAAATGAAAAGAAAAATGAATCTCTTAATCATCAAGTTTTACTCTTCTAAAGAAAAGGATGAATTACTTTCCACTCTTGTTTCCACTCAAAAGATTTTGATAAGTATAAAGATTTCTTGTAAAGGCAAGTCTCCACAAATTGATTCTAATGAGATTACCATGCTTAAGAAAGATAAACTCATTGGGAATTGTTTTAAAAATTGTGAGTTTGATAAGAAGAAGATAGAGGCCATGTTTCCTAAGAAATAAGCCCTAAGAAAAATGTTCACCATGCTCATGCTCATGTTCATACCACACAACCTTTACATCGTGGCAAACCCCCAAAGCATGCTCACACTTCACACACACATAATGCATTCATGTATGGAAGAGTGTTCTCATGTTCACATTGTGGGCGGAAAGGACACTTAGCCAATTTTTTCTATGATAGACTAAGTGCATCTTATCATAATGTTTGGGTTCGCAACACTAACTTTCAAGGACCCAAGAAAATTTGGGTACCAAAGTCAACTATTTTGCTAAATGATGTAGGTACCATCCAGGCCCAAAGACGTAGAGGATTGTGGCATCTTGATAGTGGTTGCTCAAGGCACATGACTTGGACATCAACAACTTTGCAACCCTATCAAGATACCATGAAGGTGGCACCGTCACCTTCGGAGATGATGCCAAGGGTAAAATCATCGGTATTGGTAATGTAAAACTCGGCACATCCCCTTTAATTGAGAATGTTGTTTTAGTTGATGGCCTCAAGCATAACCTCTTGAGTGTTAGTCAACTTTGTGATAAAGGTTTTGATGTAGTTTTTAATAATATAGCTTGTAAAGTAATTGATAGAATTTCTAATACTTGTGTGTTTTCCGGTTTTCGTGAAAGCAATGTTTATATGATAGATATGTCTAATATGTCTTGTAATATTACTTGTTTAAAAGCCCTCGATGACGACTCTTGGTTGTGGCATAGAAGATTAGGGCATATTTCTTTTGACCATATTTCTAAGTTAAACACAAAGGAAATGGTGAAAGGTATTCCTTGTTTGAGTTTTGAAAAGGACCGAGTTTGTGACGCATGTCAATTTGGGAAACAACTAAGTCTTCTTTCAAGTCAATAAGGATATCATGACATCACGTCCTTTGGAGCTAATTCATATGGATCTTTTTGGCCCTACACAAACCAAAAGTCTAAGTGGGAATAGATTTGCTTTTGTTTTGTTGATGACTTTTCAAGATTTACTTGGGTTTCTTTCTTGAACACAAAAATCAAGCACTTTCATATTTCCAAACTTTTAAGAAAAGAGTTGAAAAACAAAAGATGTTTCAATTTTAAGAATAGAAGTGATAGAGGAGGTGAGTTCATTAACCTACCCTTTACCACTTTTTGTGAAGAACATGGAATTAAGCATGAACTTTCTTGTCCTAGAACTCCACAACAAAATGGAGTAGTTGAACGGAAAAATCGAACTTTACAAGAGATGGCTAGGTCAATGCTAAGTGAATATGGTCTACCACATTATTTGTGGGCCGAGGCCGTAAATACATCATGCTATATATCAAATCGTGTTTTCTTGTGTAAAAATACTTCAAAGACTTCTTTTGAAATGTACTTTTCTAGAAAACCAAATGTTTCATATTCAAAGTTTTTGGATGCAAATGTTTTGTTTAAATACAAAAGATAATTTAGGAAAATTTGATGCTAAAGCTTATGAGGCAATTTTTGTTGGGTATTCTAATACAAGTAAGGCTTATAGAATCTTCAATAAATCATCTTTGACTATTGAGGAATCTATACATGTTAAGTTTGAAGAATCTAACTTGTTTGTTAAGAATGTTGTAGAAATAGATGCTTTGATGAAGGCTTGGAGAAAGTGACCTTGGATACTACTACTATGGGAGACAAGCCAAAGGATGATGAAGTGAAGCTAAAGTAGAAGAGGCTCAAGGAAATGAAAATCAAACAAATGAAGTGGAGCCTACTCAACAACTTCTAAAGGTTGGAGATACAATCCTCATCATCCCAAGGACCTCGTCATAGGTGAAGTATCAAAAGGGGTAACCACTCGCTCTAAACTTCATGATTATTGTGGACATTATGCATTTATTTCTCATGTTGAACCCAAGAACGTCCTCGAAGCCGAGGCCGATTCATATTGGTTGCTAGCCATGCAAGAGGAACTCAATCAATTTGAGCGCAACCAAGTTTGGCACCTTGTTCCTAGGCCCCACGATAGACCAACAATTGGTACTAAGTGGATCTTTAAGAACAAGTTGGATGAATCGGGTAACGTTGTTAGGAATAAAGCTAGTTGTTGCCCAAGGTTACACTCAAATCGAAGGAATCGATTTTGAAGAAACCTTTGCACCCGTAGCACGGCTTGAAGCCATACGGATGACACTAGCATTTGCCTCATATAAAGATTTTTAAATTGTTTCAAATGGATGTTAAAAGTGCTTTTCTAAATGGTTTTTATGAAGAGGAGGTGTATGTTGAACAACCCCCCGGTTTGTTGATCCTACACATCCGGATGTTGTATTTAAATTAGATAAAGCTCTTTATGGTTTAAAACAAGCCCCTAGGCTTGGTATGAAAGACTTTCTTCATTTTTAATTTCAAATGGTTTTAAGAAAGGTAAAATTGACACAACTTTGTTTACAAAACATGTAGAAAAAGACATTCTTATTGTGCAAATTATGTTGATGACATTATTTTTGGTTCTACTAATGAATCTCTTTGCCAAGCTTTTGAATCATGCATGAAGGATGAATTTGAAATGTCTATGATGGGGGAGCTCAACTATTTCCTTGGACTCCAAATCAAGCCAAGGACGGATGGGATCTTCATCAATCAAGCCAAGTACACAAAGGAACTCATCAAAAGGTTCGGGCTTAAGGATCTAAAGTAAGCAAAACTCCCATGGCAACAACTACTAAGCTTGACAAGGATGAACAAGGTAAAAGTGTAGACATTAAAGTTTATCGTAGCATGATAGGTAGTTTATTGTATTTGACGGCTAGTAGGCGGATATCATGTTTTCCGTTTGTCTTTGTGCACGTTTTCAATCTTGTCCTAAAGAGTCTCACATAATTGCGGTTAAACGCATAATTAGATACCTTAAGGGCACTATTGAAATGGGTTTGTGGTATCCGAAAACCGGCCAATTTTCAATGACGAGTTTTTTCGGATGCCGACTATGCGGTTGTAGGGTAGATAGGAAGAGCACAAGTGGAACATATCAATTCTTAGGTAATTGTCTTGTATCTTGGTCTTCCAAAAAGCAAAATCCGGTAGCCCTTTCAACCGCCGAGGCGGAGTATGTTGCGGCCGGAGCATGTTGTGCACAAGTTCTTTGGATGAAACATACTCTCCTCGACTATGATTTACACTTTGATCAAGTTATAATATTTTGTGATAATACTAGTACTATTCACATGACAAAGAATGCAAATCAACATAGTAAAACCAAACACATTGACATTAGGTATCACTTTCTTAGAGATCATTATGAGAAAGGTGATATTGATATTGATTATGTTTCTACCGATTTTCAACTTGCCGATATTTTTACTAAACCTCTAGATTATGCTAGATTTTCATTTATTTGGGTGAGTTGAATGTTTGCATTATGAATTCTTAAAGAAAAATTTCTTTTATTTTTGTTTGTTTAACCCTTTTTGATGTATGACCAAAGGGGGAGAAAAGTATGAGTTTTTTTGTTGTTTTGTTGTTTATTGTGTATTTTTTGATGCATTTGAGTTTTTGATAAAACTATGTGTTTTGCATTTGAGTTTTTGACAAAACTATGTGTTTTCATGCCTTATGTGTTTTTCAATGGCTTATGTATTTAGCTCTTCATTGACATTTTTGATACATAGCATTATTTGAGGGGGAGCTTTCCAAGCTCTTCTTCCATTTTTGTTTAAAATAACGTATATGTTTTGTCATCATCAAAAAGGGGAGATTGTTGGCCCAAGTTACAATCACCCGTTTTAGTGTGGTTTTGATGATTACAAAACATATTAGTTATTTGTACTAATATTGTTTATTGTTTAAGTGTGTTTCAGGATTCTAACTCAACTAGAAGGATTCTTCCCTAAAGGAAGGTGCTTTGGACTCAAGTCTACTCAATTTGGGCTCAAGAATCAAGTTTTGAAGATCATATGGGAAAGCCCTCTTGAAGAACTTGAAGTCTTTAGAATCATTGTAAGAATAGAATGTTAAAGTTTGAGTGTTGGATATTGGCTCTAGGATACACATACACAATTTGGTTTTGTTAAATGTGAGTCTTGTATTTAAGTTTTCATGTTTTAAATTTGTTTCATGCCTAGTAGATATTTACTGACCTAAGTTTTACAAAAATAATATCATGTTTAGATCATGTTTATAAACTCCTACTAGCATGTTACTTAAGTTTGTTCAAACCTAAAACTTTTACAGTATTTTTCTAAGTCAAAACAAATACTGTTTTTTTCCTGTTTCAGGCTGACCGGCCGACCGGCCCGGTCGACCGGCGCCAGTGCCAGGACATGTACATTTGTGCACGTCTGTCGGTCGACCGCCCCGGTTGACCGACTGTGAGCAGTTGCTCTCGGGTTTTCTGGGTCGACCGGCCGGTCGACCGCCAGAAGACCCGAGCCAACGGCTCTTTGACCAGCTGAGCTGGCGGTCGACCGCCCGGTCGACCGCCAAGCCTGCACATGCCCAACGCTCTTTCCTCTTTTGTACAATTCTGAAATCTGTTTTTCAGATTGCTTTTTGGCAGACTTTTTCAGTGTTTTCTAGTCTTTTTCAGAGCAAATAATCTCTAAATAAATTGTTTTAAATCTATTTTTCTCCCTATAAATAGAGGAGAAGACTCTCTTTGCAAAATACCAAGAAAAATCCTCAAGTTTTCAAAGTTTTCAAAAAAAGAGAAAAGAAGTGTTTAAGCTCTCCATTTCAAATTCTTTCTTGAGCTAGTTTTCAGTTGTGTTCCTTGCAAAAATCATATCTACAACTGAGTTTTTCTCACTACACTTCATAGAGCCAAAATCCCTAACTCATTCTATAGTGAAGTTGTAAAAAGAGTGAGAGTGTTGTAAAAGAGTTTGGTGATCTGTTGTGATCACTCTTGTTCTTGTGATCTTCTTGTTCATGTGGAGACACCTCTTCGGTAGAGGTTATTGTACTTGGTGGAGCTCGGTGCTCGGGTCTTCGGTAGACCGTTGTAATCATCCTCGGTGGATAGTGGAAACCCTTCACGGAGGTGAAGGCGGGAGTAGAGCGGTGGCTCGAACTCGAAACAAACATCTTGTGTTTGCAATTGCCTTGTGTTCATTTTTGCTTTAAATTCTCTTGCACTCTATTGCTTTCAATTACTTGCTTGAGATCTAGTTTTTATTTCCTTGTGCTATTGCTTGTGATACTTGTGATATATCTTGTGCATTTCATCATTGCATATTATTCATTACTTGTTCGATCAATTCTCATACAACAAGGTTGCATTGCGCACCTCTAACCCATTCAAGGGAATTGGGAGGAAGGAGTTCAGAACCTCTCACGGGGTATTCGGCTCTTAGTCTTGTTTTGAGAGATCGTTGCATCATTCATCCATCTTAGTTTAAAAGATTGTTAGATTAGCAATAACACCTATTCACACCCCCCCCCCTCTAGTGTTTTTTCATTAGGGTAGTTATCAGGAAAAAATTGAATATAGAAACATTGGATAAAACACTAGAAAATAGAAACTGTCCAACAGTCAGAAACTGCCATTAGTCAACTAAGGGTGGGGGGTTAGTCGACTAGGGTAGGTAATTTACACTGGGTTAGTTGACTATAAAATGGGCCAAGTCACTAGGTCAAGATTGAAACGCAGGACAAGTTTCTAGAAACTGAAACTAGTCGACCAGAACAATATGATTAGTCGACTAGGTCATGTATTAGTTAACTATAATCTCTGTTAAGTCGATTAATATGCATATAGATAAAAAATAGAGAGTTGGTATCATTTCAGGACAAATGTTAGTCGACTATAGAAATTGTCAAGTCGACTATACTATGTATAAGTCGACTAAAGTCGACTAATAAGGTTATAATGTGTGTGTGTGTGTTTCAAGACTTTTAAACATACTAATAAACATTACAAAACACATCCATAGCTACTCTCTTTGGGAAGTCTTGATCATGTAGAACTCTTGAATAGGCTTGTAAGATAGAGCTCCATTGAATTGGCTTCACAAATATATCAACAAAAGCAAGTTCCAACATTCTCCCCCTTTTTGATGATGACACTTTATGTGCATGAATACTCCCCCTACAGAGAATATGTTAAATGTTCTCCCCCTGTTGAAAATATGTTATATGTTTCTCCCCCTGCAAAAATAGTTTATAACAATATAGAAAAACATGTTTTCTCTCCCTACAAAAAAATATATTATAACAAATATATATATAAATGTTCTGAAAATATTTTCTCATCAAATTTCTTATATAGTATCTGAAAGATAAACATTAGAATGGTACCAAATATTATAAGATTAAAGCATTAACATTTAGGAGTCCAAACCCAATTTGAATTTGGTTTTCATCTGTTAGTATACACATAATTGCATGAAGTCATATATCATGTATGTAAGATACAATATAGTGTTTTTTATCAACAATGCTTAAGTTTTTAGGAATCCATATGAAATTGTTTTTAATTTTTTTTGGAATAGTATCTGTATTTCTTTTCACAAAAGAATTATATGATTACTAACATATATAGAATTTTCAAAAAATCCAAGACCATAATGATTATGTGACATCTTTTATATGATAACAAATCATTCTACTTTTCTTTTTCTTCCTTGATTAAATTTAGTCACATTTTTTAAAATCTCTTCATACTTCATTTTGAAAATGATATGTCTTTATCTAAAACAGAATTTTTTTTCATTTAGAGACATAATTTCTCTTTTCAATAAAACATTATATTATAATAAATTCTCATTATCTTTTTTTAATGATGATATCACTTTTTCAAATCATCTTTGAGAATTTATAGAAGAAATTTGAGAAGCATAACAAGAATTTTCTTTGAAAAGTTTTTGTTCATTTTTCTTTGTCAAAACTTTATTCTTTATCTTTTCATTATTAAGATCATTGTATAATTCTTGAAATGCATTCAAGAGTTCAAAAATTATACCTCATCTTCTTCTAGAGTCCTGTAACAGATGTTAGCATGTTCAGTGGCTTCGTCTTCGTCAGAGGAAGAGAAATCACTATTTTCCCATGATGCTTGGTAGTCTTTTCTTCTTTCTAAACTTTTTGCTCTTGAATTTATTGTTATTTTTTAGTAATGGGCAATCCTTTTTCATATGGCCTGTTTTTATTACAATTAAAACATTGAAACTTACCTTTCTTCAAGAACTTTCTGAATTTTCTTGAAAGCATTGCCATCTCCTCTTCATCGTCATCTGAATTGTCCGTGTCTGAGGATACATGGAAGACAAGTTCTTTCTTCTTTGAGATCGATTGTTGTTCATCCTTCTTTCTGTCTTCGAGTTGCACTTCATATGCCATTAGATTACCAATAAGGTTTTCTAATAACATTGTTGAGATATCATTCACTTCTTCGATTGCAGTTGTCTTCTTCTACCAATTTGGTGTGTGTGCACGAAGGATCTTGCGAACTTTTTTGACTGGGTGTATTCCTTTCCAAGGGATGCTAAGGAATTTGTTATGTCAATGAGCCTTGTAACTATTTCTGAGATGGTTTCATTCTCCTTCATTTTGAAAGTTTCAAACCTGTGAACAAGAATAGAAATTTTAGATCCTTAACCTTATTTGTGCCTTCATGTGTTACCTGTAGAGTGTGCCATATTTAATTTACAGAATGGCTGTTGACACACGATTGAATTTTTCTTGGTTAAGGCACAGAATAAAGCATTCATCGCTTTGGCATCAAGGTTTGTATTCTTCTTTTGATCATCACTCCAAGCAGTGTAGTTGGTTGTTGGTTTGGTGTACGCTGCTTCTACTATGTTCCATAGTTCGTAGTTGATCGATTGTAAGTAGATCTTCATTCTACACTTTCAGTAGTTATAGTTCGGTCCATCGAATAGCGTGGACGTTGTGTAGAATGTCCTTCTTTGAATTATGATGAGGAAACTCCATTGCCATCCTTATATATTGTTGACTGACTACACAGGGCTTGTATACCGGGCGAGTTCTGATACCAATTGTTGGTCCCGAGATGATGCCAATTGTTAGATCTAAATTATATACGT